>JAQJVL010000393.1:739331-860383 GCA_035578905.1 Stictocephala bisonia | reverse complement strand
ACTCTACCAACTTAACAAACAAGACTTACAATACACTCTACATAGAAGACGTTTGATTCCTCTGCACACACGATTCCTTAGGACACACCCTACACCCACCACTCATCCTACAGACAAAACTCCTAGAGAACTACCCATCCACCATAAAAACACTATTGCTTCATATAATCATGTTTCAAAATAATATTATTACACTGTAAGATAGGTTTAATATAGCTAAAAACCTAAAGTTTTTCCAAAAATTCTGTTCCGTTTTCTCTAGAAATAAGAGAGTCGTTGGTGGAAAACATCCAAACTAAACATAGAAAATAAGAATCAGCTAGTAGTTTCATAGAAATTCTGCTATACAACTAAAAAAATATGAGAAAAAGTTAGGTTTAAAAACAATGAACACAGAAAAAGTTAGGTTAGCAAACATCAGAAAAGGAAGTCTGGCAAACAACCGAAAGGTTGATTGCTATCCTTACTTTTTCGAAAAGTTGTTAAAATTAACAAAATTCATAAAATGTCCTATTTTTTGAGTTTGATTAATTTCAACTGAACTTTTCGGATATTTGCTAACTTAACTTTTTCTATGTTCATTGTTTTTAAACCTATGTTTAATGTTTCTATGTTTAATTTAAACCTATGTTAAACCTATGTTTAATGTTTTTAAACATTGTCCGCCCAGCTATTCTATGAAATTAAGTGGCAGAGAGGGCTTTATAGCCCTAACTTCGCCTTATAAAGTAACAATAAAGTAGTTTTCATTTAATTTCCATCCAACATACATATACAACCTAACTACCAAACACCATGACCCTACATATCCAGGTGTAAGACTCTTGATTGACCACCCACATACACAATGCACAGTTCTCTTTATAGACCCCTACTTTCCCAACACATAAGACATCTGACTGACCACCACCTACATAATATACTGCACTCTTGATAGATCACACAACTAATCAATAAATGAGACCTTAATTCAACACATTGACATTGACCAACCATTTATACAACACACATTTATCTTTATAGACCACTAACCTTCCCAACACATGAGACTATTGAAAGATCACATAATTAAAATAAAACATACCACACACACACACACACACACACACACACACACACACACACACACACATACACACACTCACACTCACACACACACACACACACACACACACACACACACACACACACACACACACACACACACACACACACACACACACACACTCACACACACACACACACACACACACACACACACACACACACACACACACACACACACACACACACACACACACACACACACACACACACACACACACACACTCTAAATACAAGATTTTTGACTAACCTCCCACCTAGTAAACACACTGTACCTCCGACATATCACCTAACTTATTAACTTATAAATAAACTCCATTACATTTTACCTTTGATTGTCCATCTACCTATTCAACACACATGCACAACCTTCCTACCAAGCACTAATACCCTTCCTATCCAGTAGTAGGACCCTCCTACCCACTTACCCCACACTCAGTTATCTTTATATATCAGCTACATTCACAAAACATAAGACTATTGACAGACTCTACCTACTTAACATACAAGACTTACCATACACTCTACATGGAAGACGTTTGATTATCCACTCACCTACTCAATACACACAAAACACTTGTTTGATCACACAACAATTTAACAAACACAACTGTCGATTGACACTCCACATTCCCAAAACATCATACTACCATGAAAATAGTCCTATTGACATACCCCTACCTACCAAACATACGTACCACACACCATAAAATCATGACATAACAGTCCACCCACTTACTCAACACACATCACCTCTGATAGATCATCCACCTAACCATTACATAAAACCTTTGATTGACTCACAATCCTAACATTCATGAACAACCATCCTCCTAAACATACGACTTAACCACTCACAAAAACAAGACTTTATGTATAACCACCTATTTAACATACGTACCACACACCATAAAATCATGACTTAACAGTCCACCCACCTACTCAACACAAAACACCTCTGATAGATCATCCACCTAACCATTACATAAAACCTTTGATAGACTACCAACACACATGAACAACCTACCTACCTACCTACGTAACATCTAACATTCTTGACTTTCCGCCCACCTACTCAACACACAGATAGACTACGTAACTAACCATTACATAAAACCTTAGATTGACACCCAACATTCATGGAAGACCTACCTACCAAACATACAACTTGATTGACCACCTACCTACCCATCACACATTTCTCTTGATAGACCAATCACCCTCCCATAAAAATACTTTTGTCAGACTATTTACTTAACATACAAGACTTACCACCTAATAGACAATCTACATAAGGCTTTTGTCATTCCACCTATCCATCACAAGACACCTACCAAGCTCCATGACCCTTCCTATCCATTAGTAAGACTCTCCTATCCACTTAGCCAACACACAGCTATCTTTACAGACCAACTACCCTCCCAACACATAAGACTATTGGCAGACTCTACCTACTTAACATAAAAGGCTTACCACACACTCTACATATAAGACTCTTTGTTGGTCGCCCACCTACTCAACATACAACATCTCTGATACACCATTCCCTTGAACAATACATAAAACCTGTGATATTCCACCCAATCACCAAACACACATGACTCCTAATAAACCAATCCACCTACCTCTGCACACACAATTCCTTAGGACACACCCTACACCCACCACTCATCCTACAGACAAAACTCCTAGAGAACTACCCATCTACCATAAAAACACTATTGCTTCATACAATCATGTTTTAAAATAACATTATTACACTGTAAGATAGGTTTAATATAGCTAAATACCTAAAGATTTTCCAAAAATTCTGTTCCGTTTTCTCTAGAAATATGAGAGTCGTTGTTGGAAAACATCCAAACTAAACACAGAAAATAAGAATCAGCTAGTAGTTTCATAGAAATGCTGCTATACAACTAAAAAAAATATGAGAAAAAGTTAGGTTTAAAACAATAAACATAGAAATGAACATTAAACATAGGTTTAAATGTTTAACAAAGGTTTTATGTAATGGATAGGTAGGTGATCTGTCAAGGGTGCAGTGTGTTCAGTAAGTAGGTTCTCCATGTGTTTGGGTCTTTGGGAGTGGTGTATATACATTTTCTGATCGAGTATATTATAGTCAAAAGAAACCAAACTTTCTTACTGTTAATACCAAAGTTTCTACAATAGACACATTTCAACTAACTATTCTTTTATTTGTTTAATAAATAGATGAAAATAATCAATAGCACCAGTTTTTGTTAAAATCAAGCTTAAAATGTGAACAATATAGAGAATTTATTCCTATTGGCTACTTACACTTTGCCAAATGTTTGGAGTCATGTAGTAGTAAATGCAAAGTCAACTAAATAGCTATGTAGGTTAAACAATTAATTTACAAGTGTTACATCAGTTTTGTACGTTGTTTTGAGCTCAAATTAAGTTTATAAAGGTTTCTATAAGAGTATTTTAAAGGGTTTTTTAATGTTTAGGGTGAATATCATTGTTATGACACTGCATTTTAATGCTTTTAGGGAATTATAACATATTTTGTACACAAATAACTCTATTTATGGACATTTTAACTAAATTTTAAGGGCTTTGGAGACTACTATGTTGGTAGTTCTTGCTTGATCTGAGACATTTTCCAACAATTAATTGTTATTTGTAAGTTTAGGTTGGTTAGATAAAATTCGGTAGACTAAAGTTAGGGTGCCTCTTGACATGTATAAGTTTTAAAAGTATTATTGGTTAATATACTTCATTTATAGTCAATGGACGTATTCTTGTCAAGGGGGACTGAATACTTTAACTTGGTAAAAGTTTACTATTTCAGTGTGTGTATGAATGTAATTTGATATGGTATCAAGCTATAAATGTTATACATATTGTTTAAAATCCTACCTAAACTATAAAAACTTTAGAAAATACGGTATAATTTTGATGTACGATCTCTCATTATTACACATATAATGTAATGTGTTAGCATGTATAAATTATGGAATTCACAACAAAACAAATAAATAAAACTTTGTTAAAATTAAGTTTACTCGTAATAATTTAAATATAAAGCACAAATTATTGAAAAAGGTTCTATGTATTACGTATGATAATTGATAATAACAATAATATCAATTGATTTTACTGAATAAAACGTAGTGTGTAAATAAATTATTATTGCTCTCTTTTTTTAAAGTGTGGGACTATAATACCAATAATTCTTTCGTTTTGTTTAATAATATACGAGATATGGTCGGATTCTACAATCTCTGAGGAAATGCATATAATGCTGTTTGATATCACTAAACTTGACCTGTAGGGTTAACATGTGGTTGATATGCAGTCCGTCCGGTGCCAATTAAAATAGCAAACAATATTGAGGTCAGCCTGTGTTGTGCGAGAACTGAATGAACTGTCGGTGCACCGGGCAAAGTAATTTAGGTTGAATAGTTCGGTTAGGCATGAGGGCTCTAGGGTAAGAGCGTTAAGCTAGCGTTTTAGGTTTAGAGGATGTCGATTTTAATATGAAGTTAACCAGAAGTAGATGGTAGTTGAAGGTAAGAGCGCATGTTAACAGAGTATTTAATAAAAAATAAAAAATTAATTAAAATGGATAGGATAACAGTGTATTACAAATTATAAACAGATTAAATAAAAAGAATTGTCCCTTCATTTTTGAATAAATAATTAATTAAAAACGTGTATTGCGGGTTGTCTAGAGTGTTAAGTAGGGGCTTGAGGATGAACTGTGATTCGATAGATAAGTATAGGTAGGTAACAGTGTAGGAAGCCGTGGATGAGTACCCAAAGCTAAGAGCGTATGTTAACTGTGTATTTGTTAAAATTTGAGAAAAATTAAATTAAATAAGTAGTCTAACAGTACGTGTGAGAAAGATTACTTGTAAAGTAGGGAGGTAACCAATCAGAGCGTGGCATTTGGGTGTGCGCCAGACCAGCAGACGACGTGTACGAAGGTAGCCGACGGTCGCCGGAAGTACACGAAAGCATTTTATATAGTACATATGTAAATGGCCGCCATCTTTTGCATTTTATATAGTATGAGATGGGAAAGGTTAAGAGTGCATTTTGTATCGTATAACGAGGGAATTTGAGGAAGGGAATTTTCCCACGGGGACATCCCTTCCGAAGGCGCCATGTTTCCGAAAGGATGCGCTAAGTTTTGCCACCAGGTGTGCTACGATCGCGTCAGCCACATAGAGTATATGGAGTAGTGTATATATGAGTAGAGTAACAACGCGCATGCGCGCCCGACCAGCAGACGACGCGTTAGCCATTTATTATAGTGTATTTTATATAGTATAAAGACCGCCATCTTGGATGAGGGAATTTTGGGAGGGAATTTTGGGAGGGAAAGACGTCATATTGGACAAAAAAAGTTCATTTTATATAGTATAACATGGAAAAAGACGTCATATTGGACAAAAAAAGTTCATTTTATATAGTATAACATGGAAAAAGTTAGGTTAAGAGTGTATTTTATATAGTATAACAAGGTTAACAGTGCATTTTATATAGTAGAACATGGAACAAGACGCCATATTGGACAAAAAAAGTTCATTTTATATAGTATAAGAGTATACATTTTATATAGTATAAGGCCGCCATCTTGGATAAGGGAATTTTGGGAGGGAATTTTCCCACGGGGTGTGAGTTGGCGTGGGAGGGAAAAGACGCCATATTGGACAAAAAAAGTTCATTTTATAT
The DNA here is from genome assembly GCA_035578905.1 of Stictocephala bisonia. NCBI lineage: Eukaryota > Metazoa > Arthropoda > Insecta > Hemiptera > Membracidae > Stictocephala > Stictocephala bisonia. The sequence continues at coordinate 854,572 of JAQJVL010000393.1, read as the reverse complement.
AGTATAACATGGAAAAAGACGACATATTGGACAAAAAAAGTGCATTTTATATAGTATAACATGGAAAAAGTTAGTGTATTTATATAGTATAACAAGGTTAACAGTGCATTTTATATAGTATAACATGGAAAAAGTTAGGTTAAGAGTGTATTTTATATAGTATAACAAGGGAATTTGGAGGGAAATGTGGGAATTTGAGGGAAATTTGAGGGGGAGGGTTGGTACCACTGCGCCGCCATCTTGGAAAAGTCACGTGAGCGCTGTCGACCAATCAGAGGCCAGAAAAGTGAGTCTTGCTCGCCTAGTTTTTATCAACTCATATGTATTGATGAATTATTATGAAGATAACATATGGCAAATTCTGGAAAAATGTCATTTAAATCGGTTATCAGAAAACCTTATCACTAGAGATAACCTGATTCAGTTTCTAAACGAACATAAGGAGACAGCTAAGGATAAAAATTTAGATTTAGCAATATCACAAACAAAAATTATGTTATATTATCAACTACCAATTTCTGTTTGTAAAATAATTAATGAAACCTTATTAATACAAGTAAATGTACAATTGAGTACACTTTAGGAAAATTATAAAGTTTTAGGATCAATTAGAACACCAGTAGTATGGGAGACAAAATTGTGTCACCTGGATTTGACCGAAAAATTAGTAATCAAATCGGAAAACATCATAAAAGCTGTAAATGAAAATGATGATACTTGTAATAAGAATACGTATCCATTATGCCTCATCTCGAGGGAAACATTACTGTCAAGAGTAGAACAAAATTGTATGAAAGTAATTTTAAAACCAGATTCTGTACAAACGTTGCAAGACAATTGCAATTTTGTATGTTATGAAAAAACCAACACATGCAATAGTGACAAAGCTGTTACCGAATAAATTCTTTATAACTAATATACAAAGTAACGTAACCTTGAAATGTGAGACGGGAGACACGGTATTACCAAAAATTAACGCAGGAACACTGAAGATAAACATACCATGTGAATGTGAACTAGTTCAAAATCAGGATAGACTAGTTACGAAAGTAATGCCATGTGACTCAAAAAACGGTTACATAGAGACAACACCAGTGCATTTAATGCCAGCAGCGTGGAAAAAGATTAAGACTTTAAAATTACACCCTATAGAAACCGATATGAGTCATGACTTCAGAAATTTGACAGAAATAATTTATACAAATTGGACACTAAAAATGCGCACATTTGAGGTAACTGACAAAAAAGAACACAACACATCACCTTACCACATAATAAATATGACATATTTTCCGATACTAAATTAATATTATATATAGTATTGGCATGGTTGGGAGGATTCACCGTAGTCTTATTAATCATAGCGTATTGCCTAAACATCCAGGCAATAAAAATGAAATTGAAAACGCCAGTGAGGGATTATTAGTAAAGCCTTAAGTCAAAGCAGGGGATATTTGTACATGAAAGAAGTAACCAGAAGCGTCAGAATGTACCTTGTCAGCGCTGCAGCTGACTTCATGCGTCGACACAGCAAGATGATATGGAACAACACGTCATAGTCCACACTACACACATAACATGTTGGGAGTAGGTTTCGGTTGGTGGAAAACCGAAAAATTTTAGCCAGAGGAGTGTAAACCTTTCACGTTTACTTAACAGCTACTCGTTTGCATAAGATTCCCTCATAATAATAATAATAATAATAATAAAATTAAAATAAATATTATCAGTAAAAAAAGAGACAGAGGTTTTATTAGAACAGGAAATGCGGTACAGGAAATGGGGTTGGTAAAATTTGAGTAGGGCATCCGGTGAGTGTTAACTCAGAAAGCAAGGGATCGGATGTAAGGAAGCAGGGTCAAAACTGTACACAGGATGACCAGAATAATAAAATTTGAGACTCACCAAAATTATGCCGATGAATGCTGAGGCGACGGAGATTCAGCAGAAGTTCCGATGTTCCGCCCAGTACGAGTACGGGCCTGTGGGTGATCCGTAGTAGGACCACCCATAGTAATTGGTTCTTCCGAAATTGTAGGTATGTCCAGTGAGTGGCAGGGGAATGAGATACTAGGGAGACAGTTGGAAAAGAAAGCGAGTCTGAGGAGAGTTCGGCAAGAGAGAGGACTTCGGGAAATAGACCAATAGGGAGGACCAGCACCTGGTGGTCCAACTACTTAGACTTCGTCAACCCGTCCTGCAGAGCAAACACGTGACGAGCTAGGAGGAGGACTTGGAGCCACGATCCAACCCCTTGTGATATCAACCCCCGGAGGACTTCACGAGCGGCCAACCTGAACCTGAGGGACGACCGGACTTGCAGCCTACCCTGAGGACCAGAGAAGCCACCTCAAGGGATTGCAAATGACTCCACCCACCCTCAAGGGGCTACAAGCAACTCCAGACCTAACCAGCCCACCTGACCTTGAGGGACAAGAGGACGCCGAATCCACTACGGCCCGTGGACACCCCATACCTGCAGAAGACGAGTCCAGGGGTATGTTAATATTTGTTTAACACCTCCAAGGTTTAAGGGGAGCAAAATTTAAGTTGTAGGGGAAAAGAAGTTTTGTTAGGGCGTTCAATTACGTTTACCTACTCCAAAGCGTAAGCCGACAGGCAGTAAGTTAATCAGATGAGACGTTCACAATAATCGTAATTTATTAATAAGATAGAATTCACTGATTGAGAGGATTGAGTCTGGATTGTTAATTTAAATTGTAAATATATAAATACGTAAGTCCATGTAATGGATCATTGTCCGTATAAGGTTGTTTTGAGTTGATATGAATATATGTAGTAAATGAATAATATTGCGTTAAATATATAGACCATTAATATTGGATAATTCTTGGGAAGAATAAAGGATAGCAACTAGGGCCATTTGAATATTTAGGTTATCGCTTGAAAATATTTGTACAATAGTATAATTAAAATTGTATGGTAAATTGCTTAGGTTGTCAGAGTTAGTAAGGTTGATATATTAGTGTTTGATTGTTAATTTTGATTGGAAATAGTTGATTAATTATTCTTGAGTATAGCTTGTTAGTGGATATATAATTTCACTTGTTAATGTTGATGGCTTGCACATATAATACTTATTTAGTGGATTCTTAATGTGACGTTTATATAATTATTCAGAGGATTGTGATTTAATAGTATAGGAGTTTGATGTCGCTTGTTGTGGGTAATATTCTTGAAATTATTGATTCCCCGGGCTGTATATTGAATCCAATGTTAATAGTAAATTGATTGAAGATTTATAAGCGTATAATTTGTATTGTCTAGTATTGAATGAGAAGGGTATATTGAAGGAGGTGTATAGTGTAAAATAGGATAAGATAATTGTAAGAGTTTGGAAGGGATTGTAAAGATGATATGCTAAAATAATAAACTTGTGTTGTACTTTCACCAGTGTCAATAGTTATTCCAGGTACTGGTTTCTTACACTAGCTAAGCGAGTAATTAAGTTTAAATTATTTCTCATTACTTATATAATAGTCATTTGTGATTTATATTTTTTAAACACTTTAAGTTTTAGAGGAAGTAAGAGTTTACAAAGTCATAATACATTTAACACTTTGAATATATCATTAAGAAAAATTGAACGAGAAAAACAGAGGTGTGATTGGATTTGTCATATGTCTCTAAGTTTCTTAGTAAACAACTTTCACACTCGCGTTCACGTAATTTATGCAGTGGCAGTAGGGGTGTATGTCAATCTATATCATTGTTATTATTTGTCATGTGTTCTTCAAACATATGAGGAGGTAGTCAATCTGTTTTTAAGGAAAAACTCAAAACCCCAACATGAAGTCTCATAATAAACAGAGAGAGTATTTTATATATCGATTGCCTCAGAATTATATTGCTATTTGGCTGCTTGTCAAAGTAAAGTATTATATATAATGGAAAATACCTGTATAGTAGTTCAACAATATTATATATTAAGCATTTTTTCTTCCTGGTGTGTTTCGATGTCTATTCTGACAAGTTGAGCCTAGGTGGTGGCCTCAATATTGGCAACTATTTGGCGCTTGCTTTCTTACTTGGCTGCCAACAAAGGTGCCATATTTCCTAGCACCCTGTTTAGTGATTGCAATTATAAATCAAGACAATAAATACTTAAGTATTAGCATACTACAGGTAGTATCGTTGAAGTTCTGTCAGAAACAAATTTCTTTGTTAAAATTGTTGGCTTGACACAGGATACTTTGTGTGCGTTTATAGTTTGTTTCAATATTTATTCTAATAAATGAAGCTTAAATGTTGGCCTCAATATTTGGCAACTGCTTGATACTTACGAGTCAACTTGTTGCCTGTTTGTACCTGGCTCCCATATACGGCTTTCAGGCAACACTTCGTTACGGTGCTCTAAGAAATAAATTTCACTATCAAAGTTTTTAACCTGTTGTTTAAGTGGATGTGTAGTATTTCCTGTACTGAAATTTTGCTAACTACAACTCATAATTGCATAATAATTAGTAACTCAGTACAACAATAAAAGTATTTTTTAACTGTTCCTGAAATAACATCATTGGACGCTTAGGCTTAGAGCATGTGTCCCAGCTGTAAGTATTCATATTTACATAGAATAGGTGGGAAGGCCAATCTTATTCGTGTCCTTAAAGATACAGTAGATGGGAGGGAGAGTACTCTTGTGATGAATAGCAGTCTGTAGTCATGCCGTCATCTTTCAGATCTATATGTCTTGAAACAGTCGAGTGAAAGATATATGGGATAGTTACATTGCTTGTGAATGTATGTTACTGTAGATCACAACTTCCATGAGCGTAGAATGAATCGATACGAATCCATGAGCTCATTAATAAGAGACCTTATATAAAGGAAAATTGGATATCTTACAACAAAATATATATTTGTAAGGTAAATAAGTGGGATAGCTGAACAGAAGTACATTGTACTATGTTGGTTTAGGTAGCTTAGTTCAAATGTATAATCTGAGTTAAAGAAGAGCTACTAACACTACTACTATACCACATGCAAATTAAGCCCATATTTATTATAGTTTTTATATACAACCCTTTTTTAGTTTATGAAATTAATGAAGTAATCATACATCCATTCCTTAGTTTTGTATTTTTTTCTAATTATCTTTTTAGTGCACGATTAACAATAATTATTAAAAGTTATAGTAACATTCCTGCAATACCACATTTACCTCTGGTCTAATAACAAAACCACTTCAGTCAACTGTCTCTCCAATATGTTATAGTCTACAGTTTTAATAAACCTAGAATTATTAATTTTAATACTCTAAAAGCCCAACACAACAACAAGGCAATACTATATGTGATACCCAGCTAAACAATACTACATAGTAGGTAAAATTTAAATGTTTCGAATTAGCAGATCCCTCATTTTTACCTTTCAAAACACAAAGATTACGTAATATTAGGTCAAAAGAAAAATGAAAAACTCATTATTTATTTGTACTTATGCCCCTACTGAAGATGCAGATGAAGAAGATAAGGACTTATTCTATGAAATGCTAGAAGAACAAATAAATGAGATACCAGAATATGATATGAAAATTATCCTAGGTAATCAAAAGGAAAAGTTCGGAAAAGAAGCATTATGGAAATCCATGGCAGGATGTCAACGTTTACATAATGGTTCTAATGTAGGACTAGGAAGCCTAGCATCAGCAACGAATCTTTTCGTCGTAAATACACAATACCTAAGAAAAACGATCCACAAACAAACATGGATATCATCTGACGGAATAACAAAAAACCAAATTGATCATGTACTAGTAGATAGGAGAAACCTAAGCAGTATTACAAATGTAAGGTGATCATGGGAGCTGATTGTGGATCTGACCACTACCTTGTTTTGATTGAACTAGCTCAAAAAATTTGCATCGTTAAAGGAAGGAAAGATAATCAGAGCAATCCTACAGTAGTAGAAAAACTCAAATGCAAACAAAGAGACGAATAATTTAAAATTAAACTATCAAACAGATTTGACAGTACTAATCGCAATAATCTGAGGATTTTAAAACATATGAGGAAGGTAGCAATTGTTTTTAGGAATAGAACTCAAACCCACATGAGAGTCTCTAATAAACAGAGGAGTTTTTATATCGTGCCCAGAATTTAATTGCTATTTTGGCGAGCTTGCAAGAAAGTATTCATAATATATGGAAAATACTCGTATAGTAGTTCAACATATTTAATAAGCATTTTCTTCTGTTGTTTTCGATGTCTATTTGACAAGTTGAGCCTAGGTGGCCTAATATTGGCAATATTTGCGCTTGCTTTCTTACTTGGTGCAACAAAGGTCCATATTTCCACACCACTGTTTAGTGATTGCATTATTAAATCAAGACAATAAATACTAAGTATTAGCATACTACAGTGTATACGTTGAAGTTACTGTCAGAAATAATGTTCTTTGTTAAAATTGTTGGCTTGACACAGGATACTTTGTGTGCGTTTATAGTATGTTTCAATATTTATTCTAATAAATGAAGCTTAAATGTTGGCCTCAATATTTGGCAACTGCTTGATACTTACGAGTCAACTTGTTGCCTGTTTGTACCTGGCTCCCATATACGGCTTTCAGGCAACACTTCGTTACGGTGCTCTAAGAAATAAATTTCACTATCAAAGTTTTTAACCTGTTGTTTAAGTGGATGTGTAGTATTTCCTGTACTGAAATTTTGCTAACTACAACTCATAATTGCATAATAATTAGTAACTCAGTACAACAATAAAAGTACTTTTTAACTGTTCCTGAAATAACATCATTGGACGCTTAGGCTTAGAGCATGTGTCCCAGCTGTAAGTATTCATATTTACATAGAATAGGTGGGAAGGCCAATCTTATTCGTGTCCTTAAAGATACAGTAGATGGGAGGGAGAGTACTCTTGTGATGAATAGCAGTCTGTAGTCATGCCGTCATCTTTCAGATCTATATGTCTTGAAACAGTCGAGTGAAAGATATATGGGATAGTTACATTGCTTGTGAATGTATGTTACTGTAGATCACAACTTCCATGAGCGTAGAATGAATCGATACGAATCCATGAGCTCATTAATAAGAGACCTTATATAAAGGAAAATTGGATATCTTACAACAAAATATATATTTGTAAGGTAAATAAGTGGGATAGCTGAACAGAAGTACATTGTACTATGTTGGTTTAGGTAGCTTAGTTCAAATGTATAATCTGAGTTAAAGAAGAGCTACTAACACTACTACTATACCACATGCAAATTAAGCCCATATTTATTATAGTTTTTATATACAACCCTTTTTTAGTTTATGAAATTAATGAAGTAATCATACATCCATTCCTTAGTTTTGTATTTTTTCTAATTATCTTTTTAGTGCACGATTAACAATAATTATTAAAAGTTATAGTAACATTCCTGCAATACCACATTTACCTCTGGTCTAATAACAAAACCACTTCAGTCAACTGTCTCTCCAATATGTTATAGTCTACAGTTTTAATAAACTAGAATTATTAATTTTAATACTCTAAAAAGCCCAACACAACAACAAGGCAATACTATATGTGATACCCAGCTAAACAATACTACATAGTAGGTAAAATTTAAATGTTTCGAATTAGCAGATCCCTCATTTTTACCTTTCAAAACACAAAGATTACGTAATATTAGGTCAAAAGAAAAATTAAAAACTCATAATTTATTTGTACTTATGCCCCTACTGAAGATGCAGATGAAGAAGATAAGGACTTATTCTATGAAATGCTAGAAGAACAAATAAATGAGATACCAGAATATGATATGAAAATTATCCTAGGTAATCAAAAGGAAAAGTTCGGAAAAGAAGCATTATGGAAATCCATGGCAGGATGTCAACGTTTACATAATGGTTCTAATGTAGGACTATGCCACTCACACTCACGTTCAAACCACTCAGACCCTCAAAACTATCATTGCACGCTTACATTCAATCACATCAGAAGAAGACACTAACATTACACACTAACACTCACGTTCAAACACTAAAGATGAACTTACATTGCACACTCTTTCTCACTTTCAAACCGCTCGAAAAGATGACACTCTCATTGCACACTTACATTCATACCACTCAAAAGATGACTCTCTCATTGCACACTCAAGTTCAAACGACTCAAACGATGACACTTACATTGCAGCATTCACACTCACATTCAAACCACTCAAAAGATGACACTACATTGCACACTCATACTCACGTTCAACCTCACCAATACTGACTCACTCCTACTCACGCTTATTCTCCAATAAACATTCTACATATATCCTACACGCTTGCTTACCTTACTTACTCAATCAATGTCTCTCTAAATCATTTCAATTGCTCCGAACATGTCCAAAACCAGTTACGCTCACCGGGCTGACCGTCATGTGAGGTATCATGACCGTAGCAAGTAATTGGAAGTATCCCTGCCCAGCCCTAGTAACCATACTGTAATTTTTTTCTTAAAATATGTTTTACGATCAAAATCTATGGCTTTCATCTCTTGCGGAAGATTATAAAATATGAGCCAAGTACATTCCATTTGTCCTATTGATTGATTTCGTTACACGAGGTGTATTTATACCTATATTTACTTGGTACCTGGTGGCGTAGGGGTGATGAACGGTTATATAAAGACTGTGGCCATGTTTAAAACTATACAAAAGCAAAACGTTAATGAACAATTGTTTAACATCTAAAACATTAAATGTTTCAAAGAGATCATCTGATGGAAATATATTTGGTTTTTTCAAAGCTGCTTTTAAAAATTGCCTTCTGTGTTATAACTAAAGGTTGAATATATGAAGAATATGCTCCTCCCCACGCAATTATTCCATATTGTAACACTGACTGTATACAAGCAAAGTACACTGTTCTTAATAACTTCAAATCAAGTATTCTAGACAAAAACATATACACACACTGACGTAGTTTAGAATTCAAAAACTGTATATGCGCTGACCAACTGAGTCTATTATCAAATATTACACATAAGTACTTATAGCACTCCACCTTCTCAAGAGCCCCACAAGCACATGCCACAGGACGCCCGGCTCCACATGTGTGAAGACGAAGCTCGAAGTCCCTAGGATCACCAGCAGCTCGCAGAGACACTGCCATGTACTTAGTTTTACCCACATTCACGGTCAGCCGGTTCTGGTCAAACCACCGCTTGACAGTGAGCAACCCACATTCAGCATGCTGGAAGGCCTCATCCCAGCTGTTACCCTCAAACAAAAGTGCCGTATCGTCTGCATATAAATACATTTTACCTTTGTTTAAGTTTATTTTACAGATATTATTTATATATATCGAGAACAATAGAGGCCCAAGGGTACTACCCTGTATAACCCCATATCGCAAGGACTTAGTCTTACTCCTGGAACTATTTACATATACTAACTGTTCCCTATCTTTCAAACAGCTTTTGAACCAATTTATTGCATTCCCTCTGAATCCAAGATAATGTAATTTACCAATCAATATATCTCTATCTAAGGAATCAAAGGCCTTTGCCAAGTCAATAAAGACTAGTAAACTTCTTGAATTGTTTGCTAAATCGGTGTGCATTTGATTTACTAAATTGAAAATTGCGTCATCATAATTTAAGTCGCTTCGAAACCCAAATTGATTGTTCCTGATAATTTTATTGTCAAATAAATATTTAACTAATTGTATTTTTACACATTTTTCTAGTACCTTGCCCACAACGCTCAACAATGATATAGGTCAATAATTGGAACATTGTTCTTTATCTTCCCCCTTTAGTTAACGGAATGACTCTTGCTACTTTAAAAGAATCCGGAAACACGCCATTTTCAATACTGTTATTACCACTTTCAAAAGAGCCACTTTTAATTGGTTAAAATTTAATTTTAAAACATTAGCGTGTATATTATCGACCCCTGGTGCTGAACCACCACGCAACTCATTGACACAAGCCTCCAGCTCACACTCTGTCACTGGGACCAATCTAAACTCACAGGATACAGCATGAGCAGCATCATCAACCACACAAGGCCCCACCGGCACCGCACTGGCCAACTCCTCTCCTACACGTACAAAATAGTCATTTAGAATACTTGCCACTTCAACATCTTTGTTATTACAATTATCTGGTAAGGCGATATGTTCGGTCGAGATATTTACCTTTTTACTTTTTTTACCTGTTATTTCACCAATGTGGCTCCATAACCTTTTACGATTGCCTGTACATTCATTGATTTTATTTTTAAAATACAATTCCTTCGATCTTTTAATTATATTACTCAAACAATTCCTATAAGCTCTAAAACGATTTAATAATTCAAAATTAAATGGTTCTTTTAAGACTCTTCTACTCAATTTGTCACGCCGCCTTATAGACCTTAGGATTCCAGAGGTAATCCAAGGTTTTAACCTGACTTTATTTTTTGAGATATAGATTTGAGTACTTGACTCTTGAATTGTATTGGACAGTTTGGTTGCAAATTGTTTTGCACATATTGAGGCGTCATTACAGTTTTCGACAGAATCCCAATTCTTAACCATTAATAAATTATTTAATCTGTTGTAATCAATTTTGTTTAATGGAACGTTAAAGTTATTGCTACTTTCCTTTATAGCAGTGCTTCTCCAATTTGCCAGAATAATATAATGATCTGTTAAACTGGATTTGATGACAAAAGTCTCAATCCGATCAGTGTTTTTACAATCAACAAATGTGGTCAATGAGGTGTCTGGTGTGTGATCTGCCGCCAGAGTCCTCTCAAAAATGCAACAATTAATATCGCCGACCAGCCAGTGGGTCCGATCCCTAGACCTGTTATCACAATACTGCTCAAGGTCCGTCACAAAAAGCCCAAGGTCACCCTCCCCCGACGGACTGCGATACACCACCAACACTGTGTGTCGTTCACTTCCACCGGTTAAGTCTAATTTCAGACATGTTGAACCATGCATACTTACATCCATACAAGAAACATTAAACTTATTACTAACATAACAGAGAACTTCATCATTCTGGTTCCTTCTCTTACTACTGCAGTAACAGTTGTACCTCTCCAACTCTTCTAAATATTGTCATCACTTTCTATCAAAGTTTCAGTTAAAACAAGAACATCTGGCCTAAATTGTGTTCCACTTAATATTGCTACTAAACCATCAAAATTCTTATTATAACTTATAACTTCGAATATTCAGATGTAATATTGTTCGAAATAAGCAACTTATAATCTCTAACACATTCATCCATGTCCTAACATTCCATACAAGCTACATTCCTGAAATCATTCAACACTCGGCAACAATGTCCATCCCAAACTATCAGCTCCACCTCACTCAGCCCGACATACATACTCTTACATACCTACACCACCACACTCAAACTTTTATACACTCTATACATACAAACACCACCAGACTCATACCTTTATACACTCTATACATACAAACACCACCACACTATAACTGTGGCAAACAACTATAACTGTGGCAAACGACTATAACTGTGGTAACGAGGTTATTGTTTAAAAAGCGGATGAATTAGTTGGCAGACGAATTCCATGGTTAAGTTAGGATTAAATTAAATTAAATTTGATGAGATTATTACTAATACGTTATTAGTAATTTATAAAAGTGAAATTTTTAAAATTATAAACCGTTTAAAAATTTTTCACCACCACAGTAGCCCTTACCAAAAAGAATAATAAAAGTAATCCAAACTCTAGCCAGTCAAATCAAAACGCAAGAGTAACAAATAGGTCCGCTCGGATTGAGCGCTAGAGAAAGAACGAAGGGACAGAAGGATAGGTATGAGTTTATATGGCGAGGGGGGATCAATCACCAATTCAAACTAATTGTTATTTTTTGGTAAGGAAAAAAGACAAATTATAGATATTGAGTAAAATGAAATCTTTTATATAAAACATTTTTCCTGAGCCAACGGTTCGTTCACAATTCTTGTACAAGTTTATATGATCCTGACTCAGTCCTAACAACGCCTACTTCCCGTTATGGGCCTACTCATTGCATTTTAATAGAATAATTTTAGGGAAAATACTATAAAGAAAGTTTTTATTGTAGAAATTTCACATTATACTGACCTAAATATATTATATAAAACAGACGAAGTCATGTAGCCTAATAAAATACTTTCTTTGGTTTATTTATTAAAAGTTCTTATTTAATACAGACTAGTCAATTTTGTTGTTTTGTTTGAGACAAATTTAATACTGTACATTATTTTGATTTTATTGAAAAATATGTCTGTTTGTTGGTTTTTAGGTAGTCATAATTTGGTTGAGTAATAAACAGGTTACACATATTAGAATATTAGAAGTTTTTATACTTCATCCTGGTCAGATTTTACCGAGTTATTTAATTTTGTCAGAACTTATCGATGTATTTAATAAAATCATCACAGCATAACAAACAATACTGTTGCTTTTATTTAATCAATAAGCCTAATTGCCTAGGGTCTATTTATACCTACCGTATGTTGATTAGTTACCGTGGACTATATTAAATAAGAAGAATTGAATTGATTTATATATAAATAAGTTATATTAAAGGTAAGCTTTGAACTTCTCTCCGCGTGTCTCATATGTATAATATTCTAATGCATATTGATATTTTTATCAAACGTAACGCGCACTTCACCATTTTTAATTATTACAATTCATAAATATAGAATAATACGTTTGACATTTTATATATATGTCAAACGTATTATACATGTAGCCCTTAATTTGCTCCCCCTCCTTTTACTAATCCTGCTCAGACACCCCCCTGGTAGGACACCACCCGAAATTGAGTTCTGGGTACGTCCCTGAATAGAGACAGCCAAAGAAGTATGTGGAGAACGAGGTAGACGAAAGAAAAATCCTTGGTTTGATGAAGAATGCCAGGAAGCCATAGAGAAAAGGAACAGTGAGAAGAAGAGATGGTTAAGTAATGAGACTGAGGAAGTTAAAAAAAGAACTAAATGATGTATGAAAAAAGACAAATAGATTGTTAAGAAGGAACAACGTGGATTTCAAAAGAGTGTTGAAAAAGCCGAAAGAGTACAGGTAGCAAATAATGCTAGAGATTTTAATCATGACGTTAAATATTTTAACAAAGGTCATAAAACTTATGGAATCAAATACAAAAATGGAAATTTGTTAATGCAAGAGCAGGAAGTTATGGAAAGATGGAAAGAATATTTCTCGAACCTCCTTAACACTACGATGGCAACACAAGTCATGCAACGTATGACTTAATACCACTGTACGTGTATGGGTGGGTGGGTAGGTGGGTCAATACCACTGTACGTGTACGGATGGGTGGGTGGGTCAATACGATTGTACGTGTAAGGGTGGGTAGGTGGGTCAATACCACTGTACGTGTAAGGATGGGTAGGTGGGTCAATACCAATGTACGTGTAAGGGTTGGTGGGTGGGTTATTTATATATTGTTATTTATGTTAACTATATCAGCCTTTATTCAGTATCCTTGTCTGGGGGTTTGAGAGGATCAAAAATGTTCACTAAATGATGCGGGTAGAGAATGTTATTGTTTCTGTTAATAAGCACGGAGGACCACTGCTCTTCCGGAGCAGACGGGAGAATCAACTAAGGACATAAAATTAATTAATGAGAGAGAATTGACTCACCACAGAGCTTGGTTGAACACTTATCCAACAGGAGTAGTTACAGACACTTGTGGGAATCCAGTCCACCTTCCTTTGTCACAGTTCTAAAGCACTGAAGAGTAGTCGCGGAAGTACGAGCGTTTCGAAAGTCCAGAAGATCGATCACGTACCGCACAAACGAGGTTCTTGAAGGTCTGGGTGAGTAGCACAGAGTTAGAGAAAGTTAACAAAGTTAGAGAGAAAATTGGTGATTTGGAGAGAGAAACTACGAGAGAGTTGCGTACACACCGCGAGCGTCTTGCTGTCTGGGAGAGAGAGACCACGCGAGAGAGTTGTGTACACATCAAGAGTGTCTTGCGGTCTGGGAGAGAGAGACCACGCGAGAGAGTTGTGTACACATCAAGAGTGTCTTGCGGTCTGGGGCGAAACCGTCGCCTCGCCTCAGGTGGGTTTAAATCTGAGCACCAATGAGAACTCGAGTTTCGGGGTGGCGTGATGTTTATTCTGAGGGCAGATAACCCTCTCTCTCTCTCTCTCTCTCTTGGCTTTAGTGAGAATGTGAAATACCAACAAATCAAATCTTATAACTACAGAATATATGAACTATGTACAATTATCTTATTACCTAACAATCCTCGTTAACTTTTATATTTTAAAACAGTTAAATTTTATTAACTTCTATGCAACAACTAAAATAGCTTGATATGGTTACTTTGAAAGGAAGGCTGTATTATGTACCATAGTTAAACGTAACAATATATATTAACTAAGGCAACATGGGGTGACGAGTCATTCCATCATTTATTTAATCTAAAAAACGTATTTAAAATGTAATAAAACAAAAGTTTCAATAACGCAATAGATTAAATAGTTCATTTTACATCATATACCCTGAAATCTTAAGATTATAATAATAATTTATGTAGTTATAAATATTTTCTAAAACCTTGTAAATAAAAATGATAACTTTGTTGTAAGTAAATGAAAGATAATATGGGTTGAAATAAAACTATTTTTTATACAATTTATACCTATTATATTAGACAAACAAGTAAAATATAATAGAATTTTTATATATTTTGTATCTTACAATACAAAAGATGCTATTCAAAGTTTCATTATAATTTACGAGGATTGAAAGTAATTTCATGAATTATAAGCACAAAAGGAAGTAATAAATGGAAGAATTAAATATAAAAATCAACATAAAAGTAGTCTTATGATACTTATCAAAATAAACATTTCTTCGAATATATACTGGTTATGAATTAGTGTGAAATACAAGTCACACACTTCTTGTCAATGGTCATTGCAACTAGGCTGTGCGCACATTGAACAGACAATTTTAACTTGTTTGTCAACAAGCATTTCTCGAACGACATCGCTATAGTCCGGGTTGATTGCATTTTGAAATAAAAAGAAAACTTGTAAAATTATGCACTTGTAAATACATCATACACGAATGGCAACAGGGGTGACGCGTCACCCTAAGCTATTTTTTACACACTGACAGAAGAAATAGCAATAGTTAGTTTTCCGCATGTGTACTCTTCACTGGCTGAACGGAGAATAGAAAAGTACCCAAGGTCATACGTTCATTTTTGCCACTATAGCAATGATAAACATCCCTGCGTGGGGTGGCTTGTTGCAATTGTAGGGTCAATGGTGAGACAGTAACTGGAAGTGATTCTAACTCAAAATATCAACATGTTCAGCCTTTGGTAGAACCGCAATCCAAAGAAGAAATTATGCATGCCCTACAAAACACTAAAGAACAACAAAGCACTTGGTGGGGATGGCATCACTACAGAACTGTTAAATAAAGGAGGAAATATACTTGAAGGGAAAATGCAGTCCCATTAATAAAATATGGACCCAAGAGAAAATCCCAAGTGAGTGGAGGGAGACCCTTAAAGTACCACTTCATAAAAAGGGAGGTAAAGTGTGAAAACTACAGATGCATATCTCTTCTTAGTCACTCGTACAAAGTGTTGTATATAGTTATTCTAAAAAGACCGGAATAATACACTATATACTAAAACATAAATTAATATATACTAAAAAATATAATATATACTAAAACAATTCGGAATACTCTGCGAACTGCAAGCTATGGAATTACTTGACCAAGGGAAAGCAAATGGTCAAGCTATGTACAGAAAAGTCAACATGCAGAGTAAAATTAAATGGCAAAATATCAGAACTTGTAGTGACCGGAGTCAGACAAGGAGACGGATTAACCCCCCCTTCTATTCAATATAGCTCTAGAAGATGCTTCAAAAAAGTTAGACAAACAGAAGTTTGATTAGATGTTGGAGTAAAATTGAATGATCTTGCCTTTACTGACTACATAGTCATAATTGCAGAAAACAAAGATGATCTAAAAAGGCTAGTACAGGAAACAGAACGGATGGTACTTAAAATGAACGATGAAAAACTAAGTACATACATTTAACAGGAAACAGGGAACAAGACAGCTCTACGTTTTGCTTTGGTCAACATTCATTTGAACAAGTTAGAGATTTTAAATATCTTGGCGTAATAATCATGAATGACAACTCAGAGACCCCAGAAATATTGAACAGAATTAACCAAGCGAATAGATGTAGTTTAGCTTGCAATAGACTTTTATCCTCAAAAATTTTAATCCTGTACAACAAAAATTAGAATATACCAATAAATTATACGACATGTACTCACCTACGATGCAGAGGCATGGGTTATTAGTAAGATGATGGAAGGAAAACTCATAACTTTTGAAAATAAAATCCTTCGGAAAATCTATGGACCAACCTATGAAAATGGTGTATAGATTAGGAAGACCAAGACTACGATGGTAGGATCAAGTCCAAAATGATATTGCCCCTTAATTTAATGTAGTTTGAATTTTAATTATTGTTTTAAATTGATTTTTAATCGATAAGATAAAAATAACTTGCTTAATAATTACACTATACAGTTGTAATGGAATCGTACTATCACGTTGGGCCACGTCGGTATTTACATAGCAGTACAGCTGTTCCTGGCTCTAGAGTAAGTTAATTTACGTAAAAACCAAATAAATGCATTTTGAATGTTTCATCAAAGGAAATAAGTTGAAAAGATTAGTTATAAGATATTAATCAAGTAGTTTTAAAAATTTATCTTTCTATTTTTAAATACCTTTGTATACATAGTAATTTTAATACTATTTAAGAAGTGCATGAAACAATAAAAAATAAATTACAGCCTAATTGATCAAACTTTCTCTTATAAGGAAAAGTTGTCCGATTTCCAAGAATTTCAATGATCTAATATTAAAACTGTTTCTGCTAAGGAAAAGACATGTTCAATTTAAAGGAAGTAAAAATCATTAAAAATCCTAAAGACAAATAATACACAAATATAAACTTGGTACTAGAATAACCGTCAGAATTGCTGATTGGCCAAGAGACATTTGTTGAGTTAACCAATCACGTACAAGATGTGGGAAACTTTGTAAATTGAATTCTCGTTTCTAAGACCCTTGGAAACTTTGGTGTGTCAACAGAAGATGCTTTATACTGTAAGAGTCCTACACTGTTCCCCAACATATATTTTACAGCCATTAACGTACGTTAAGGTGGTGCAATCGGTTTTCGGTGAGTTGATTATTTTCCAATTTTATAATCAAAATTAGTTAATGTACCTTCCTTTTAGACAAGGATAATACAACAAATTTTTTTGCAACTACATTAGAACTTGTGTCCTTATGAAGTGGTGAATTTACCTGATTTAAATCAAGCATAAGAAAAACCTTTCAAAGTAATTTCAAAATTTAATTTTTTATAACTACGTTTTTACAAATAACTGAAGGGATTAAGATGGTTTTAATTTTTTCAAATGTAAAAATATTTATAATTTTAAAGGTTCAAAGGTCTTTTTTTTTACCTTTGAAATTATAAATATTGTTACCTTTTAAAAAATGAAAACCCTGACAATCCCTTCAGTTATGTGTAAAAACGTAGATATAAAAAATTAAATTTGTACTTTGAAAGGTTTTGTCTTCTAGTTCATTTAAAATCAGCTAAATTCACCACTTCATAAGGACACAAGTTCTAATGTAGGGGTTAACAATATTTTTTTATATTTTCCTGTCTCAAGAGAAGGTACATTAACTAATTTCGATTATAAAATTGGAAAATAATCAACTTACCGAAAACAGAGTGCACCACCTTAACGGTGGGTATTTTTGGCCAGAATATTGTTTTCTTCAGTGCTTATGTGTTATAAAACTTACCAAACAATCAGCCATAATTTTATCAAAAATATTATTTTTTTATAAAAAATAAGCCAGCATGCATATTAGAACAGTTTTGATCAATAAAAACAAATTTCGGTAACAATTATTTTCGGTAGATATACAGTATGCATACGTTGTAGTTTCAATAAACTTTACGATACGCACGTTTTATTTTCGGTAGATATACAGTATACATACGTTATAGTTTCAATAAACTTTACGATACGTACATTTTATTTTCGGTAGATATACAGTATGCATACGTTGTAGTTTCAATAAACTTTACGATACGCACATTTTATTTTCGGTAGATATAAGTATGCATACGTTGTAATTTCAATAAACTTTACGATACGTACATTTTATTTTTGGTAGATATACAGTATGCATACGTTGTAGTTTCAATAAACTTTACGATACGTACATTTTATTTTCGGTAGATATAAAGTATGCATACGTTGTAATTTCAATAAACTTTACGATACGTACATTTTATTTTTGGTAGATATACAGTATGCATACGTTGTAGTTTCAATAAACTTTACGATACGCACATTTTATTTTTGGTAGATATACAGTATGCATACGTTGTAGTTTCAATAAACTTTACGATACGTACATTTTATTTTTGGTAGATATAAAGTATGCATACGTTGTAGTTTCAATAAACTTTACGATACGCACATTTTATTTTCGGTAGATATACAGTATGCATACGTTGTAATTTCAATAAACTTTACGATACGTACATTTTATTTTTGGTAGATATACAGTATGCATACGTTGTAGTTTCAATAAACTTTACGATACGCACATTTTATTTTCGGTAGATATACAGTATGCATACGTTGTAATTTCAATAAACTTTACGATACGCACATTTTATTTTCGGTAGATATAAAGTATGCATACGTTGTAATTTCAATAAACTTTACGATACGTACATTTTATTTTCTGTAGATATACAGTATGCATACGTTGTAGTTTCAATAAACTTTACGATACGCACATTTTATTTTCGGTAGATATAAAGTATGCATACGTTGTAACTTCAATAAACTTTACGATACGTACATTTTAATTTCATTAAATGAATAACACCATTGTATCAGTAAAAAATTATTAAATGTCTTATTCTTAGTATATTAGTCTAATATACAAATTAAATTCGATACGTTTTATAGCATTAACAAAATTAAATAAATGTATTTTGTAATATTTTTGCTTATTATAGTTAAGTTTAACTAACAATATAAATTATCCTACATTGGCTGGTTAGTAAGAACCTGGTAATTTCGGTGCAGAATAAGTCATATAGCTAAATAAAAATAATTAGCCTACATGAACTCATCTTGTTCACATTTACTTGAAATATACAAAAAAAGTAAATGAAAAAAATTCCTTATTTAACATTTCCGTTTAATGTTTTCTTGTATATTTTTTGTATTGAATATACATATTTTATTTTATTTCAGGTTGTAATGCCACGTATTAGTTAAAAGAATTGAATTCCAAACAACACAAATTTATTACAAAATTGGTTCAACAATTTTACAAATATTATGTAGATCGATTTTAGGAAACCATGTTTACCACCCTCGGACTGGAGGGATTCACAAAGACCCTTTGATCCCCTCATTAATCCCTTTTGTCTGAGGATGGTAAACGGAGTTTGCCAGAATGAATCACTTTAACATTTGCCCCTTTTCTTGACTAATGTTATAATTTCTAACAATCACTTTTTTGTAATTGCTACCAACATATAATACGCTAATTGAGAAACTATATCTAAATATTATAAGTACAAATTTATTTCTGAATTTTGAATCTATAATTTAAAATTCAGGACTAAATTTGTAACATAAATTCACTATTCTATAACTATTTAAGCTTTCAATATGATTTGTTAAAGTGTCAATTATTTTATTTCCAATATTGGTTATTTTTGTAAGATAGGTAGAATATTATAGTACCGATAGCAAACCTACTACTGTTGGCGCAGAATTTTTGTGTACCTGAGATACTTTTTTCTTGAAAAACTATAAAAATTTAATTATTTTCGTATTAAATACAAGCAAAACTATATCAAGCAAAACATATCATTCAATTTAATTTTTAGAACTTTTTGAAATGCTTAATAATTCACAAAATTACATTAAAAATATTAAATAAATAGAATTATTTATTTAAATAAAAAGTCCATGGTGCATGTAAATCTTGCCAATGAATTGACAATATAATTAATTTTTAAATATAACATTAAATTGATTTTAATGTCATATTTAGCCGCTGCCTTCTCGTCTGGCCTTGAGAGGCGAGCCCATAAACGTGAGGTTTGAACTGCACAGTTCTAGCCTCAAAGTGAAATCCAACTAGGATTTGCTCAGTCCATCAGACCACGGATTTGGACTAAAGACCGACCCATACTCGTGAGGTTTGATCTCAACGCCTGAACTGCGCAGTCTGGGTCTGAGGCCGGACTTCTCGTGTATGTGGGGGCCTTAAGAGGGTAATGTAAATCCTCGTTTAATTTTACGTTATTAAATATACATTTCAAAATTAATTGTAAGTTTTAGTAATTTTTATCTTAGTTAGAACAAAAAAGTCCTGGAATTATAACTATTTTTTACTTTGCGTAAATTTGAACTCTTTTATTAATAAAAAACATGTCAACGTATCGCATTTATATTTTAATGCGTGGTTGACAGGAATTGTTTCTATGAGTTTCATAATTTTCATAATTTTAAAGAAAAAAGTCCATCAATTTCCTGAAACAACGTTTTCTTGGCTTCTAGAGGTCTTATAATTAATTATCTGTCACGTAATCCCTATGAAATGTAGAGTTACGTGATTAGTTGAGAATGTTTGGAGATTTCCAATGCTTCAAGTGTTGTGAGGACGACATGAATAAAGAATCTTGTCGTCGTCAGGTGTTATTTATTACCTTGGTCTACATTTTGCAATTTGTTTGTTTGATTTTTTTTTTTACTCTTAGTAATTTAAGTAAACCTTAAAATCTAAATGCTTATAGACTACGGTTGAGTATTGATCCGTGTAATGTTGAACATTATCATATTTTGCATTTCTTTTTAAATTCATATTGCGTTTTATACTTTGTTATAATCTTGTTGTGTGTCATAATTTTTAAGAATATGTGACTTACTCAATAGTTAACTGTAGTATATAAGCACGTAGGTTTTAAGGTTTTATTAAATTATTGTCGGTTAGCAAAAAAAAAAAAAAAAAAAAAAAAAAAAAAAAAAAAAAAAAAAAAAAAAAAAAAACAAGTTGTAAATGTTAACTAATGTAGTAAGTAATACCTGAAGACAACAGTGTTTTTATACTTGTCTAAACGTTGTGTTTATTCCTTAAAAAACTTGAAGCATTGGAAAATTTCAATTTTTCTCTACCAATCCTGAATAATCCAATGCCAACAAATTTAAACTCTAACTTCAAACTCGGGTTCTGCGCTGTGACGACCCAAGGTCACAGCCAATAGAAAGAGGTCGTGATGAACGAGAAAAGTCCTGACCTTGAGCCCCTTGAGCACAGGAACTTGTTTTTACTGATGGGGGGCATAAGTCGCTCAGTCTGCTGACTTCTCCAGTCGAGATACGAGTTACGTGTCCTACGCGCCAAACCAAAAATATCCAGTTACTCACTAGTTGTTATTTTAATTCGTGTAGTGCCCATAAAGTAGTATATAACTATCGTAGTTTGAGTTATGTAGTTAATAGTCATCATAGTTAGTGAAGTATTGTGTTTTGTTATAGAAGAATAGTTTTTATAATAGAACATTAGCTGGAATGGGAGACAATAGTCGAAAAAAAGGTCGGTCACAAGATTTTGCATAGCCAAACAAGAGAAATAATTTTTAATTTGCACGCTTTTATGAAAAGGGAGGCAGAAGAAGGGCCTATACTTTTGAAACAAATACAACAACGTGTGGCGGAAACTGCAGGTATTTAAAAAACAACGGTAAAAAGGATAATAAAAGAACAAATAACTGTGCCAGAAATAGGTCCATGTTTTTCAACTTCTAGAAAAACATGGTAGAAGAAAAATTAAAAAAAAAAAACACTGTTGATGACTTTGACAAGACCGTTATTAGGCGGACTGTTAATGAGTTCCATAAGTCAGATGGACAACGCCCCACTCTGAAAACTCTTCTCCCAGTTTTGCGAGAAAAGTTTTGCGGGAAAGAGGGAAGTACATGGGCACTAAGGCAAGTTCTCAAGGAACTTAAGTTCAAATGGCAAAATCTTCTGATAATCGAAAACTATTAATTGAAAAACATGAAGTAAGAGAACAGATAGACCCATAAAACGTTATAGAGAAGAGGGCCGGCCCATTGTTTCGTGGATGAGAGCTATTTACATGCTTCACACACAAAGCCCCACTCATGGTCAGACGGTAGCAACAAAGGCATTTCAACGCCTATTTCTAAGAGCCAATAAGCTATAATTTCCATACAGGGAATTTAAACAAATTTGTAAAGAACGCCTTGTTGATTTTCAAATCAGGCAACTATCATGACTGCATGAATTACAAAAAATGGCTGTAAGAAAAACCTAATTTCAAATTAACCTCCCAGAATAGTGTTCGTGGTAGATAATGCAACATATCATAATAAACAAATAAACCCTGCCCCTACGAGCAGTTCCAATAAAGCAGTTTTAGTAAAGTGGCTAAATGATCACAGTATTCCATTCAATGAAAACTGTGAAAAACAGAGCTCTATCAACTTGTTAAATTACAAAAACCCCGCACAAAATGTTCGAAATTGACTCATTAGTTGCTGAGCACGGCCACTCTACCTTACGAATTCCTCCCTATCACCCCGATCTTAACCCAATAGAGATGATATAGTCACTGATTAAAAACCACGTTGCCCTGAAGAACGTGAAATTCAAGTTAAATGATTACATCAAACTTGCAAGAGAAAAAATAGAAGATATTACGTCAGAAGAATGGTCGAGGAGATGCCAGCACGCTCGAGATATCGAAGATAAATATATGGAACATGAAGCCTCCCTCGGTGAAATTACAGAACGCTTCATCATAAATCTACTAGACGACAGCAGCGATGACGAAAACATCAATGACAGAGAAAACTCCAGCCATGGAGAAGAAAGTGACGGGGAAATGCGTGGGATTGAGGAACTTCAATAATGCATGAGAAGTAACTTAAGACATTTTATTTATTTCCTAAAAAAATAAAATAATAAATTTATTTAATTTATTCTCATTTTTTTATTTAAATTAATATTATTTGACTACTAGTTTAATATTTAACTAAAAAAGTCTAAGTTGATTTCCAATTTAAAGAAGAAAGAAATTTAAAATAACGTCAATAAATGTATGAATAAATTAACGTATTACCAATTACTATTATTTGTCGATAATCAATCAAGCATTTTATAAAATAACTTTATTTGTTTGTTGGTTTTTTATTTTTAATTTCAATGAATTTGTTTAGCAAATAACAAATAATATTTATTTAAATAAAAACAGGCCTAGTTGCTTTCCAATTTTAATACAAATTTAACATCTTGGATAAATAAATGGATAAATTAACTTATTTTTAATAGACCTATCATAATCAACAAAACAATATAAACAATTTACAAAATAAGTTTATTTTCGTTTATAAAACAATTTATACTTTATACAAATAAAACTGAACTGCTTTCCAATTTTAAGAAGAAAGAAATTTATTAACTTAAATAAATAAATGAATAAATAAATCTATTCCAACGATTATTATTATAATCAACAAAAAAATATAAACGAACTATAAAATAACTTTTTTGATTATTTAATTAAATGTTATAACATTTAACCCATGTTATTATATTACCGGTACATTTATTCACGACGTATCGCAGTTTTATTCATATTAAAACTGCGTTGCTTTCCTTTTTTAAAAATAATTTATAGACCGATGAAACGTGTATATATTATTGTATAAATCAAACACTTGCGCTCAACCAACGTTTGCTCCTACTGTCGTATTCAAAAAGCAATGTCCTCGAGTTTGAACCTCTACTACAAAATAAATACTCATAACATTTCATTGTGTTGTACATCAAAATTTAGCTTATTTAATTCTACGTAGTATTATGGGACTTGTATGTTTTTTCAAATACTTTTAGAATTTTTATAGAGGATAAAATTAAAAAAAAAAACACGAAATCTTAGGACTTTTGAAGTAAAGCTAAACTTCAAAAATTGTTTAAACAAAAGCTACTAAAGCTAAGTCATTTTTTTGGAGGGTTAAAAATTAAAAATTTTTAATTTTCGGAAATTTCCCGTCGGTTGCTCGGCAAAAGCTAAAAGTGTGCCAAATTTCAAGTTTCTAGCTCATCTGGAAGCGGGTTAGAATTTGTATACGTGAGTGAGTGAGTGAGTCAGTGAGTTACACGTGCGGCTATATATATATTAGACTCACTTTGCTCATTGGGGGCTCCGCCCCCAAACCCCCTTGGAGTGCAGGCAAAGCCACTTGTCAAGCTCTTTGGACGTCCTCACTTAACCTTTTTAGGTCTGCCAGGCATTTTTTAAAATAATGACCTGGTCATAGAAGATATTTATTTTAAGGGTGAAACACTACAACAGGCACCAATTTTAACTAAACATCGACATAAGATTCCTGCGAGTCTACATTAGATTTATAGATTGGTTCATATAATTGGTTTGGAGGGTCATCAATTCGCGGTTCTTCAGGGACAATAGTAAGGTCTTGTGTGGCAGTTTTTCCCAAAGTCATCTGAGTTATGGTGAACTGTCTTGCAACTCCATCCAGAGCTGCATTCGACAACATCAAACTGGCCAGTGAAAAGTAGCTGTCACACAGAAATAGGCGGGCCAGATTATTACGATCATTGAACAAATCAAAATGGTGATTTTCATTCACTGAATGTGGATCAAACAGATACAGCAGTTCATTTAACCTTCAAAAGGAGAGAGTAACTGTTTAACCCGTGAAAAGGAATCCGATATATTTTAATTTGCAGCCAATATATTTTGTAATTTTTCAGTAAGTGACGAAACAGTGTCATTCCAATCATCTTTCGTTAGGGGATAAAGTGCATCGTAAATGTGCTCTAGTTGTAACACAGAAACTGACTGATTCAAAACATGAATGACTGATGGTGATTCTTCTGGAAACAAGTACCACCCATAACCAGTACACTTCTCACTAAGCAGTGTTTTGTAAATGCGATCACCACTCATAAGGATTGCATCGATTGCAGTTGTCAAAAAATGTCCACCAAGACTCTTCCATGCAAGGGCACAAGCAGAATTAGCCACACACGGAGCATTTCTATTCCATGTGAAGAGTTCATTGTTGCCCTGATAAAAGGACCCCTTGGCAACATAAAAAAATTCTGTTGATGAGAAGCCAACGTAGAGAGTTAAAATGTAAAATTACAATTAAAGTAAATGGAGAGGAAGAAATCGGAAACAAAAAATAATATAAAGTCTCGAAAACAATCAGAAGAAATTTGTGATTGATTAATAATCACACAAAAAAGTATTAAATGAAAGAAAATGGAGAATAAACCAAGAGTTTATGTTGAAAAATAGAAGATTCGTATCACCATGCAGTGAAAACGATTCAGTTTTCAGTAGGGCAGAAAGCCAAACAATTGAACAGTTCAGTACTGAAGGTAATTCAAGCGTGTAGAGGCCGTAGCGTGTCAGACTGAGGCATGGAAAGCGGCGTCATCCTTATATAACCTCGGTGGGACTTGTTTCAATCGACTGAGTGCCGTTCTACCAACCGTTCTAAAAACGTTTCTCGCAGACGCTGCAGCGACTCGTTTCAATCGACAAAGGCCCGGTTTACCAACTGTTCTAAAAACGTTTATCGCAGCCACTGGAGGGTGCCTAAACTAACAAACAAATTCCGAAAATACAGCGTAAAACTAAGATTGGCCTTTAGGCAACAAAAATTAATACAAACTGTTTTTATATATAGTTTAACTGTCCGTAAAGTTTTGTACACAATTTGAATACGTAAGTGAATAAGTGAGTAACATATTTTTAATAAAACTCAACTTTACCGACTTTTTGTGAGAATTATATGTTTTATATATAATACAAGTATATAATTTAAATATTCTAATAGATGTTGTCCAAACTAAATATTACAGCTTCAGTAAAAAAAACTTCAACTCTGCAAACAGGTCGGCGTTTTCACGTCAACCATTTTGATTTTTTCTATGTTATGAAAAGTTACAAATCAAATTTTATAGCAGTTTTCGTAACAAAGTAGTAAAGTTAAATAGTGTGTACGGGTTTTAGGTTCTTAAATTATCGTAATACAGCAATAAAATACGAAAAACCTAACAAAAATAGAATTTTTTGAACGAAAAGTGAAATTTGATAATTTTTTGCGTAGTTAATATCAGAAATACCAAAAAAATTACTCCATAACAAAATTGTAGGAAATTTAATTACAAATCTGAAGTATTCTGTCAGCAATTCAAAATTCCCGTCCGCCATTTTATACGATAACGGGTGGTTATCCGTTGATCACAGGGGGCTCCCAATATGATCTGGTTGGGGGGGTTCTATCTAAGATGGTCATAAGAAATTACCTTAGTTTTTTAATGTATCTATCTAAGTTGATAACGAGGCACAAATTCAAATTTATACTCTTTTTGAGGAAACGATTGAAAATATTACAAAAATGTTTATGACACATTTCGTACAGAATTATATTGTTAGTTTGAATATTTCATTAGGTGTTATCCAACTAATTATTACAGATTCTGTAAAACAAAAGTCTCAACTGTGCAAATAGGTAAGCGTATTTTCGTCAGCTATTATGATTTTTTTTTTTTTTTTTTTTTTTTTTTTTTTTTTTATGAAAAGTGCTAAATCCAATTGTATAGCATTTTAGTAACAGGAATTGTGAGGGTAAATAGTATGTAAGGTTGTAGGTTTCTGGCTTCTTTTAATCATGATTAAATAGGATGATCTCTTTAAAAAAATCACTTGTTTTCGACAAAACTTAACTTTACTGACTTTTTTGGTATATTATGTACCACAAAAATGTACATTACATATTTTGTACAGCATCTAATTTTTAGGTTGAAAATTTCATTAGATGCTATCTAAACTAAATGTTACAGATTCAGTAAAACAAAAACTTCAACTCTTCAAACAGTACATCATTATCGAATGATATAAATAACGTCTCTATGAAGCTTCTCAAGCAGTGCTCGAGCCACCTGTTGAAGCCACTCGAGCATTTAATTAATCTCTCTTTTAACTCGGGAACTTTTCCCTCCGCTCTCAAAAAAGCAAAAGTGACCCCGATTCTCAAAAAGGGCGATCCTTTTTCAACTGAAAATTACCGTCCAATCTCAATATTACCGGCCTTCAGTAAAGTCTTTGAAAAGGTTTTCCTTATTCGAATCGTTAGTTTTTTTGAAAGGTCAAATCTACTATCAAATAACCAATTCGGTTTCCGAGGCGGTAAATCGACGATAGATGCAGTTGTGCGTCTGGTCGATATGATAGTGGAGGGTATTGAAAGACGAGAAAAGTCACTCACTGTGTTCCTTGACTTGTCAAAGGCCTTTGACTGTGTTGATCATAGCACCTTGATTCACAGACTAGAATACTATGGGATACGAGGAGTGCCACTTAAGTGGATTCAATCGTATCTCAGTCATCGAACACAATTTGTAAGTATTTCTAATGCTAGATCGGGAGAAGAGAAACTTTACTATGGAGTCCCCCAAGGCTCCATGCTTAGTCCTCTCCTTTTCCTGATATATGTTAACGATGTTGGTTCATCAGTAGAAAAAGGGCGACTCGTCCAGTACGCTGATGACACGACTCTCTGTTTTAGCGCAAACTCTACCAAAGAGCTCGAAAAGATAATTTCCATTGATCTCAACAGTGCCATTCAACATTTCCAAAAGCTCAACCTCAGAACAAACGCTGCAAAATCGTCATTTGTTCAATTTTGTTTGTGCCAAACCGATTCAGATCAAAGTCCCACAGTCATGTTGGATGAGACTGAGATTGAAGAAGTCTACTCGACTAAATTCCTTGGAATACACCTGGATCGAGGGTTGACATGGGGTTTTCACGTAGACAGTGTGTGTTCAAAACTAACCTCAGGCATCTATGTCTTGAGACAACTATCCGAATACTGCCCGACTCAGGTACTGATGACGGCTTATTACGGAGTAATTTACCCATACCTTTCCTATGGATTGGCCTTGTGGGGAGGTTGCACAAACGCATACTTTTCTAGAATTTTCATTCTTCAAAAAAAGGCAGTCCGAACCATCGCAAAATTGCACATGAGAGAGTCGTGCAAACCAGCTTTCAAAAGCTTAAAACTGTTGACATTACCCTGTCTCTACATCTTGAATACGTGCATTTTTTTCAAATCAAAGTGCAATCTCATAAGAGGTAGTGACATACACTCCTATGCAACTAGAGACAGAGACAACTACCGAACTGGTAAACACAGAACGGTAGTTTATGAGCGTTTGCCTTCACAGGCAGGAGCTCAATTTGTCAACAGTCTGCCAAATTCGGTCAAAAGTGCCCCAATGCTCAAGGCATTCAAAACGCGTCTGAAACAAGTTCTGATTGCAGAAGCATTTTATAGTACAGACGCGTTTATGGCACACAACTGGGAGGCCCTGTGAACACACAGACCAGAGCTGTAATTGGATAGAATTCGAATGGATGACCTCTGAATGCAAAATTGTATGTTTGAAAGTGACTTTGATGGAATGAATGAATGGAAAATTTTAGACTATTTAATTTATTAAACATTTATTAAAATTTATGACTATTGCAATACAATGTACTTTGTCTGACGCAATAAAAAAGGTTATTATTATTATTATTAGTACAGCAATTTCACGTCAGCCATTTTGAATTTTTTCTAGGTTATAAAAAGTGAAAAATCAAAGTTTATAGCAGTTTGATAACAAAGTTCTAAACGTAAATAACGTGTAGGGTTTTAAGTTTTTAGCTCCTTTAAATCATGCTTAAATGGGAGGAACTATTCTAAAAAATCACATGTTTTCGAAAGAACTCAAGTTTACCGACTTTTTATGAGGAAACTATTGTACGAGTTTATAGCACAAAAACATACAGGGCACTTTTTGTGCAGAACTTTATTGTCAATTTGAATATATCATTTGGTGTTAAATTAACTAAAAATTAAAGTTTCAGTAAAACAAAATCCTCAACTCTGCAAAAAGATAAACGTTTTCACGTCAGTCATTTTGGATTTTTTCTAGGTTATGGACAGTGCAAAATCAAATTTAATAGTAGTTTTGATAAAAAATTAGTAAAATTAAGCAGGGTGTAGGTGTTTAAGTTCTTAAATTATCGTAATAATGCAGTAAAATACGAAAACATAACAAAAATAACATTTTTTGAACGAAATGTGAAAATTAACGATTTTTTGCGTAGTTATTATAAAAAATACAAAAAATTTTCTCTGACCAAAACTGTAGGAAATTTAATTACAAATCTGGAATAGGCTGTCATAAAACCAATGGCTTGCCAACAATGAAGCTGCAAGTAAATCTCTGCACACAATTCAAAATTTCCGTCCGCCATTTTGATTTTTATGGGGGATTAAAAATTTAAAATGTTTAGTTTTCGGAATTTTCCCGTTGGTCGCTTGGTAAAAGCTACAAGTGTGCGAGATTTTAAATTTCTAGCTTATCTGGAATCGGGTTAGAATAATTTGTATACGTGACTGAGTGATTGAGTCAGTCAATGAGTCAGTGAGTTACACATGCGGCTTTATAGATATTAGACTCGCTTCACTCGTTGGGGATTTGCCCCACAACCACCAAGTTTAGACCAATTTATTGAATTGAAATGTATATCTTATATTTTATTCAGTTTAGATTAACATATTCCGTTTATATTCATTTAATAATCATAGACATTTCCTGGAAAAGACAAACCCCTTAGTAAACAATAAGTGACAGTAATAGACCCACTTTTCCAGAAACGGATCCAATATGGTGACCGGAAGCGTATCCAAGATGGTGGCCGGAAGCAGTGCTGCCAACCCTGTGGGAATTTTCCCTCCCTAAATTTTCCTCCAAGTTCCCAAATTTCCCTCAAATTCCCTTGTTATACTATATAAAATGCACTCTTAACCTAACCCTTCCCCCGTTATACTATATAAAATACACTCCTAACCTAATCTTTCCCTTGTTATACTATATAAAATTCACTCCTAACCTAACTTTTCCCTTGTTATACTACATAAAATACACTCCTAACCTAACCTTTCCCCGGTTATACTATATAAAATGATAAAGGATGGCGACCTTTTATATATGTACTATAATAAATGCACTTTTAACCTTCGGTTATTACCGTCGGCTTCCTTCGTACGTGTCGGCTGCTGGTCTGGCGCGCATGCGTGGGGGCTTGCTACTCTGTGGATTATTTCATATATACACTATTACAAATGCAATATTTCATATATACACTATAAAAAATGCAATATTTCATATACATACACTCATACGTGGCTGACGCGCATGCGCGATGAATACCATCAGCTGTGTGCTGCTACTAGCACTCCTAGCAGGGAAACAAATATATATTAAACAAATTAGACAAAAAGCCATCAACCCCCCCGTGGTCCAGTGGTTAGCGTACCCGACATCAAACTTAACACCCTATGAATTCAAAGTCACAGTAAATAGTGAAGGGGACTTTGTGAGTCGGATGCGGAACCATTCGGACACATGGTTGTTTTTTAACACATGCTACTAATTGACCCATGTTTCCACACCACCTATGAGGTATGGTCTCGGGGGGTTTTTATTATAGTCAGTTCCCCGAGTGTAGGCCTAGTCTCACTAACCGCATTGTTTATTGTAACTTGCCACATCCATCGCAAGTTACGGTGATAGCCACTCCATAACAAAATGCTACCTCCCAGTTTTATTTTTTTGTATTAATTTTTTTATAATTTTTTTGGGTCCCTCAGTAAGTAACTGTACACACTTAAAAAGGGCTTTTTATTATATATTTTTTATTTTTTAGGTCACACTGTATGTCTAATCCTACAGCGGGTTTTAAGCCTACCATCCTCAACCAAACTGTACGAGGGCCCGGACTGCGACTCGAGGTCTTACGGGGTTTAGCCCAGCCCCAAGCTGCAGGACTGTCACAGGACTTATGCGTTTTACGGCTGCCTTGGAGAACAGTCGGAAGATTTTTTATTAAATTTGGGCCGTCCTCACCTCGGCAGTTCATGTATCGGAGTTTAGGCCGTACACATTCACACTGGGGTATCTATTTTACATACACGTCTATAGTGTTTAATGAAAAACGCTCCACTTACGTTTTGATACAGTATAATATCATCCCAGTCTACTTTGTCTGCAAAGTCATCAATAAATTGTTCTGACAAAGACTGGTATTTACTTACTATTAACCAACAATCAATATCAAAGTTAGAAGCCATTTCCCTCAGTATATCTTCGGGAAACTTTGTCCTTTTTAAAATAAAACCCCAATTTACCCTGTCTTGGTAAATTCTCAACATATCTAGTGAAAAATCATAGTGGGCTGACAGTAGGTCCCATTTAACGTATGTGTCAAATTTCATGATAAAACTTTCGGTCATAACACCGACTGGAGCCTTCGGCTCCTTTGAGAGCATAGTCCATGTGTCCTCCATGGTGGTTAGAGAAATATTGTGCAAACTAAATTTTGTACAGTCTTTTATACTCTTGCTGTGCCGCTCTAAAGGCGCACTTGAAGTTACAATTAGCGTGTATAGGTAATATACAAGCGTTTGTACAAGTATTTGAACAATCTTTCGGTAGTTCAATCACGTTAGGATGAAGTTCTTTTAAAAAGTTGACTTTTTCCAACCCTTTAGTATAAATTTTAGTAAAGGGTTTACAAAGTATGCGAATTAAGTTTTCATCGTATTGTGACATCCAGAGTGGCCTACATCCTGGGAACCGGTGATGCGGAAGTAATGGATGAGTCGCTGACCATCTGCCCTGCTTTTTTACAACCTTTGGGGCACAATGGCTTACGCATGAACGCCTTTACCTCAATGGACTTCTAGATTGTTCTCGGTTGACGAGCCAGCTCTGTCACGGAACTTCGGGCGCAGGGGAATTCAAGAAGCTTCTAGATGGAGACCTGCAGGTGATATATACGGCCCGGATACCAGCGCGAGTCAGTCAGTCAGTGAGTCTAGAGCCTACAGCCCGGGTGTTTGCAGCGACAGTGAGCGAGTTCTACAGTGCGAGTGAAGTGTCCGTGTAGAGTGAAGTGGTCTACGGAGAAGTTACCGGTGAGTGGTTCGTTGTGGGGATCAACGAAGGAGCAGTGTGGTACCGGTACTTGTGGACGACTTCTGAAGGGACACTGAAGAAACTGTGAGTGAACTGTTAGCATTGGACTGTAGGTAGTAGGGAATCTAGTAGAGTCACTTTATAGTTAGTAATTGTAAATAATAGTAGAGAATCTAGGAAAGCCACTTTATAGAGCTAGGAATTGTAATTAAAAGAAGGGGAATTTAGTAAAGTCACTTTGCAATTAGTAGTTGTAATTATTGATGCCATCTAAGATTGTAATTATAAATTAGTTTAACTGTAACAGTAGGCCTAATAGTAAATTGTACTTTTCACAATAGTTTAAAGTTAAGGAAATAACCCATTTAATTATAATAAGTTAATTTTATATATTCAATAAATTTAGTAATTGTTTAGTATATCGTGTTGCTTATTTGTAAAACCCACATAGCGATTAATTATTTATAAATTAGGACAAATTAAAAACGTCACACTGGTGTCAGAAGTGGGATCGATTAGTTGAGCAACACGTTTAATAGTTTTATATATATTGATAGTTATTGTTAAGCTGTTTATTGAATTCATTTACTGTAATTCTATATTGTTCAGACGTAGTTTTGCTAAAGAACGATGGTATCTAGTGGAGTTAAGTTAGTAGACTTAAAAGTGGATGATTTAAAGCGGGAGTTAGAAGAAAGGGACATAGATCATACTGGAACAAAATCAGTTTTAGTAAGTAGACTTAAGCAGGCAATGCTAGAAGCAAGGGATGATCCAGAAACATTCCCTTTTGAAACTGAAGCTAGTTCACTTAAGTCTATGATTACCAGAAATGCAGAGAAATTACAAAATGACTTAAAAGGTGACTTAAAAGAAGTGAAAGATGACTTAACTGAAAAACTAAATAGTAATTGTAAAACCTTGAAGGAAGAGTTAGCTACAGAATTTAATTATAAAATTTGCCAAGTTGAAGACGAATTTAAAAAACAATTAGATGACTGTTCGAACGAATTTAAAAAAAATTAGATGACCGTACGAAGCAATTAGGTGATAGGATTAGGGTTTTAGAAGAAATGGTTCAGGAGAGGAAGGAGTCAATAACCTGCAACGAACCACCTGGGATCTCAGGAAGTGGACAGCAACCACCCAGCCTGAAATCTCGGCCTAGTGTGTGTCCACCCGTAATTAATGCAAGTCTGCCAACCTTTGACGGAAAGATGTCCTGGGAAGATTTTATTACTTTGTTTGAGACTGCCGCTGCTGTCTACAATTGGCCATCATCGGCGAAGGCGTCCATGTTGTGCCTTTCACTTCGTGGAGAAGCTCTGAGCGTACTGCAAACCGTTCCACCTGCTGAGCGACAGAATTACGAAGATTTGATTAGACGGTTGGAAATGCGGTTCGGACATAAACACATGGAACTGGTCTACAGATCTCAGCTCAGGAGTCGTCACCAGAAGTCCAATGACAGTCTTCAAGAATTCGCAGCTGACATCGCACGATTAGTGAGGGGCGCTTATCCCACAGTGGACGAAGCTGTCTACGAGAGCCTATCCATTGAAAGGTTCCTCGATGGGCTGCGGGATGCTGAGACGCAGCAGGCTGTAAAGTTGGCCCGGCCTAACACTTTAAACAAGGCCCTGACGCAAGCCTTAGAGTTTGAGGCCGTAAAGCAATCCGTCCGGGGCCAGGCACGTCTGCGAGGAGTCTAGGCAGAAGAAGAAGAACCTATGAAGATAGAAGACATCGTAAGAAAAGTGCTTGATTCCCTGAGGGACCGGAAGAAGGAGATTCGCTGTTGGGGGTGTGGAGAGTTAGGCCATCCTCGAAGTAAATGCCCGAGTAAAGCCTCTCGGGGGCAGAGGCAGGAAAACTAAAAAGGGTTGATGGGAAGGGGCAACTGTCAACCCAGCAACTTGAGGCCCCAGCTAAGAGCATCATCGTAGCATCTTTGTCAGGTCAGACCAACAGCCTTTACATAGACGGATTGGTAAACGGGGAGCCCAGAAGCCTTTTGCTGGACACTGGTGCAACGATGACGATATTAAATGAAGATATTTGTCCTTTCTCTATGAAAATAACTCCGACGACCTGGACAGTGAAGACTGCGACTGGGAACTTTGCCAGCGTCCGTGGGGAGACAGTTGCCACCTTCTGCATCGGGGGTGCATGTCTTGAGCATCGCGCTCTTGTAGCTGACATTGAGGAGGACGTCATACTCGGCATGGACATGATGACGAAACTTGGCTTACAGTTAGACCTCAGGAAAGGAGTGACGACCATTGGGGGAGAGGAAGTTGCTCTTCAGCGCAGGAAGAATTTATCTTCTTGGGTGCGCTTGTTGAAGGACGCCACTCTGCCACCTCGAACTCAGAAGATTGTCAGAGCAACAATGGACAAGACTATTCCGGAAGGCCAGAACTTAATGTTGGACCCAGTTATAAATGAAGAGGCTTTGGACGTGGGGTACTTGTAGCAAAAACACTGTTCAAATCTTCTAAGGAAGTTCCAGTCCGCATAATGAATTTGAATGACCATCCTGTTGCATTGAAACAAGGTAGGCTCCTAGGTAAATGTTCTTCGGTTTCTTCTGTTTCACGAGCTGATAGGAATATCTCTTCAGACCATAAAAACCCTCCAGAAGACATAGCGGAGTTTGTAAGAGATGCATGCAGGGGAATGACATTGGATCAAACGAAGCAAGTCGCTAGGCTAATAACAGAGTATCTAGATGTGTTTGAAACTGCTACGGGGCCAAAAGGTAGGACAACTGTGGTTCAACATAAAATTGATGTTGGAGACGCTAGACCAATCCGTCAAATACCTAGGAGACTACCCTGGGCGAAGAGAGAAGAGGCAGAGCGAAAAATAAAAGAAATGGAGCAAGATGGAGTGATTGAGCCCTCCAGCAGGCCATGGACTTCGCCGGTAGTACTAGTAAAGAAGAAGGATGGGACTTCCAGGTTCTGCGTGGATTACCGACTACTGAACAATGCTACGAAGAAAGACAGTTATCCCTTGCCCCGGATTGACGACACTCTGGATTCTCTTGGAGGCTGCAAGTTCTTCTCGACCCTGGACTTGAAGAGCGGGTACTGGCAGGTGGAGATAGCTCCAGAGGACAAAGAGAAAACAGCGTTTTGCATAGGGAATGGAAACGGACTTTGGCAGTTCACGGTGATGCCCTTTGGACTCTGCAATGCTCCAGCTACCTTCGAGAGACTCATGGAAAATGTGCTACGGGGACTGACTTGGGAAACTTGTCTAGTGTATCTGGACGACATCATAGTCCTAGGGAAGACGTTTAACGACCATCTTCAGAATCTGGAGAAAGTTTTTAAGAGGCTTCGTTCTTCCAACCTGAAGTTAAACCTAAAAAAATGTAATCTTTCAAGAATAAGGTTAACTATCTTGGACACGTAGTGTCATCCGAAGGAGTGACTGTGGACCCGGAGAAGATTAGCACCGTGAAGGAGTGGCCTGTCCCACGTAACAAACATGAGGTGAGGAGTTTTCTTGGACTTTGCACCTACTACCGCCGCTTCGTGAAGGGCTATGCTGATATTGCTAAGCCACTAACCAAGCTCACCGAAGAACAGCGTAAGTTTGAGTGGACTCCGGAGGCTAGTGAGGCTTTTGAGACACTTAAAACTTCTCTTTGCAGCGCTCCAATCTTAGGGTTCCCACGGTTTGGAGAGAAGTTCATTATGGACACGGACGCCAGCGATGTGGGTATAGGGGCAGTTCTCTCCCAAGTTCAGGACGACCATGAAGCTGTAATAGCTTACTTCAGCAGAACGCTATCCAAAGCAGAGAGGAATTATTGCGTCACCAGAAGAGAGCTACTTGCAGTCGTGAAGTCATTTGAGCATTTTCACAAGTACCTCTATGGATAGCCTTTCCATTTAAGGACCGACCATTCTGCCCTGACTTGGCTAATGAACTTCAAGAACCTGGAGGGACAGACAGCTCGATGGGTGCAGCGTCTTCAAGAATACAACTTCACCTCTGAACACCGACGAGGGAGAAACCATTCCAATGCCGACGCCCTGTCTCGCCGACCTTGCCCAGAGGGTTGTAAGCACTGCTCCAAGGTAGAAGAAAGGAATCCATCCGTGGAAGTGCGTTGTGTCTCTTTGGGGCCAGCTAGTGGATGGGAGCCGGAAGAACTCCGTAAAGAACAGCTTGAGGATAGTGAGGTTGGACCACTGCTGCGGGAGAAGGAATCGGGGGCTCGTCCTAGCTGGGAAGACATTGCAGCTAGGAACCATGTGTATAAGAGCTACTGGGCACAGTGGGACTCAATGAAGGTTAAGAACGGAGTGCTTATAAGAATCTGGGAGGCCCCTAATGGTAGGAAGCAGATTGAACAGATTATGCTTCCCAGAAGTAAAAGGAAGGAAGTGCTGGAGGAGATCCACAATGGAGCATCTGGCGGGCACTTAGGTGTCAACAGAACGGTGGACAAGCTACGTCAGCGGTTCTACTGGTTGAACTTGAGGGCTGATGTAGAGAAGTGGTGCCGTCAATGTGATGTCTGTACTGGAAGCCGAGGGCCACAAACAAGAAGTCGAGGCAGAATGCAACAGTACAACGTTGGGGTACCCTTCGAGAGGATCGCCATCGACATCGCCGGTCCATTTCCCATGTCAGATGCAGGAAATAAATATCTCCTGGTGGCCATGGACTACTTTATGAAATGGCCAGAAGTATACGCCATACCAAATCAAGAAGCCGCAACAGTGGCTGGGTGCTTGGTGAACGAATTCATATGTCGGTATGGAGTGCCACGTGAGCTGCACAGCGACCAAGGGACGAACTTCAGATCCCTGTTGATGAAGGAGGTGCTTCAGCGTCTCGGAGTGCACAAGACACGGACAACTGCACTTCATCCGCAATCTGATGGGATGGTCGAGAGATACATAAAGACACTCGTTGGACACCTCAGGAAAGTTGTGTCCACCAATCAGTGGGATTGGGATCGGAAGGTGCCCATTTTCCTCCTGGCATACAGATCTTCGGTCCACGATACTACGGGTTTCACCCCAGCGAGGATGATCTTCGGAAGGGAGCTGCGGCTGCCCAGTGACCTCATGTTGGCTTTCCACCTGACGCAAAGCAGCCCGCGACGGACTACGCCTGCGAGCTCGTCGACCACCTACACGACACTCACGAGTTCGCTCGTCAGCACCTAAAAATGGCCAGTGACAAAATGAAAGCTCGCTACGACCGGCAAGCCAATTCGACTGGATTCCAGGTGAACGACCTGGTGTGGCTCTACAGTCCCCTCCGGAAGAAGGGGA
Source organism: Stictocephala bisonia (assembly GCA_035578905.1). Classification (NCBI taxonomy): domain Eukaryota; kingdom Metazoa; phylum Arthropoda; class Insecta; order Hemiptera; family Membracidae; genus Stictocephala; species Stictocephala bisonia. Next base: position 817,056 of record JAQJVL010000393.1, on the reverse strand, counting down.
GATGCCCGAAATTTCAACAGGATTGGCAAGGACCTTATCGGGTAGTGACACGAATCAACGATGTGGTCTACAGGATTCAAAGACACCCAAGAGGCAAGATGCTTGTGGTCCACCTTGATCGCCTAGCACCGTACCATGGAGCGGAAGCTGATCGGGACGATCAGCCTTAAGGAGGGGGCAGTGTGACATCCAGAGTGGCCTACATCCTGGGAACCGGTGATGCGGAAGTAATGGATGAGTCGCTGACCATCTGCCCTGCTTTTTTACAACCTTTGGGGCACAATGGCTTACGCATGAACGCCTTTACCTCAATGGACTTCTAGATTGTTCTCGGTTGACGAGCCAGCTCTGTCACGGAACTTCGGGCGCAGGGGAATTCAAGAAGCTTCTAGATGGAGACCTGCAGGTGATATATACGGCCCGGATACCAGCGCCAGTGAGTCAGTCAGTGAGTCTAGAGCCTACAGCCCGGGTGTTTGCAGCGACAGTGAGCGAGTTCTACAGTGCGAGTGAAGTGTCCGTGTAGAATGAAGTGGTCTACGGAGAAGTTACCGGTGAGTGGTTCGTTGTGGGGATCAACGAAGGAGCAGTGTGGTACCGGTACTTGTGGACGACTTCTGAAGGGACACTGAAGAAACTGTGAGTGAACTGTTAGCATTGGACTGTAGGTAGTAGGGAATCTAGTAGAGTCACTTTATAGTTAGTAATTGTAAATAATAGTAGAGAATCTAGGAAAGCCACTTTATAGAGCTAGGAATTGTAATTAAAAGAAGGGAATTTAGTAAAGTCACTTTGCAATTAGTAGTTGTAATTATTGATGCCATCTAAGATTGTAATTATAAATTAGTTTAACTGTAACAGTAGGCCTAATAGTAAATTGTACTTTTCACAATAGTTTAAAGTTAAGGAAATAACCCATTTAATTATAATAAGTTAATTTTATATATTCAATAAATTTAGTAATTGTTTAGTATATCGTGTTGATTATTTGTAAAACCCACATAGCGATTAATTATTTATAAATTAGGACAAATTAAAAACGTCACAGTATTCTATACTGCCCTCTTCCCATTTTATTCCGTGCAAATGTCGGATCAGCCATCTAGCTGACCTTTGTTGCTTTTTATCAAGTGCACACTTGCAGTAAGGTGACTTGAAAACAAGTTGTGTTTGAAAATGTTCGCTTACTATTGCCAATGCTTTAAATATAAAACGGTTATTATTGTCAGTAAAGGCTTGAAACTCAACTACCGCAGCCATTAATTCTAATAATTTCGCAAATTAGTCTGTTAAAAATGTGCGGAGACGGACTTTGGAATCCCCCACAGAGATATTGTTTTATAAGGTCTTCCTCGTAAAACCACTCTCTCAACTCCAACCATATTAGCGGAAGGTTGGATAGAAACTGCGCCCACTCACCCGAGTTAAGTGTCAAGGTGCTACCTGGGAGGTTGGAAGAAGACTGAGCTTGCTCGATCACATTAAGTGTTAAAGTCCTTCCCAGGAAAACATGTGGTGCCCCAAAGATTTATAACTCTTTAACAACTTCTTTTTCGTTAATTTCCAAATAAATCTTATTATTATCTTTGAGGGCTTTGGAAATATTATTAACATTTACACAAAACTGATTAAATACATCAAATGACCAGTAAATGTAGTCGTATCTTCCCTTGAACATGACTCTGAGACCGTAGTCTCGATTTCTAAAAATCCCAATGGTAACTGATTTGGAAAAGTTTTAATTTAGAAAGAAAACCCGTTTTAGAAAAATACCGTTCAAAATGTCGATGGGCTCAAACAGTTTAGGTAGCGCGTACTCACCTGACGGCTCCATCCTCTCAACTGAATTCGGAAATTCAAATTCTAACCGTTTCGACTGACTAATTACAACATACTTTTTACTACGTTAGTCAGTAAAGAGTACATAAAGTGGGAATCGTGAAACAATAAGCTGTAGTCTTGTCCAGTACATTATTTTTAAATTCAAATTCGACACGTACATCGATAGGACCAGATTTGATTGAATCATTCTGCTTAGAGCAGTCAATTACAAAGATTGGACATTTCGATTTAAAAGTATCCAAGTCCATTGTTTTTATTGTATTCTTGTTTTTAGGTGCTTTTTTAACACCTCTCCCTACCCAGGGTCTTAGATACAAACCCTCACCCTTATTTTGTTTACGTGTTTTTCGCTTATGAGAGCCACCCAACTTTGCTTTTGCCTTCATGGCTATTGTAACTGTCCAAGCTGCAGCTTTCTCACCTACAGACGAATCTGTAGCCTTAAACCTTTGCCAAGCTTGCTCGGCCAAGTCTTTGTCCACTTGCGCTCTCCGTGCTGTGTCTGAATACTGGGAGTAGGCTATGTCGTGGGCCTTGCAGGCTTCGTCCAGACCATTTATTCCCTTGTCACCTCTGGCTAATCTCTTCTTTAATTTGGTCCCAGGACCACAGTACCTGTACCCAAATGGGAGGTGAACCTCCCAAGGTAGTAGATCGATACCCTTATTTATGGCTGTTCCAGCTAAATATCCAATTCCTTCGAGAGTGCTAGATACAAGTCCTCTTCCGCAGTGTGAAGTTCTCTTCATTAGATGTGTCTCTTACAAAGGATAGTTAAAAAATGAAGGAACTTTAACTGTATTTCACTTTATATTACCCATCATTGTATGGCTGTAGAGAAACAGCTTGTGTACCGAATATTTCTTCCCAGTTTATGTAGTTGTCGGTGGTCAGTGTTTCTGTACTCCACCCTTTAGCGCCATAAATATGAGAAAAGAGTAACTGGCCAAATTTTCTAAGTTGTTTTTCAGATTTAACACTGTTTTCATAAGTTTTCCCATCCAGTGCATTAGAAGAATCTTTAACATCATTCAGTCCCTCAGTAAGTGATGTCAGCAATGTACCTACCGTTGTTGTTTGTTGACTTAATATAATATTTCCAAATTATGTGATTTTACTTCGGTTAACACTTTTAAATTTACGGCCTCGTCCATTTCTTTCGGATCTCTAACAGATTTAATTCCCATATTATCAAAGTCCCAGTTGTCTTTGTGTTTCCTTGGACAGTTTGGCAGTACATATGACTTGGTTACAGCATCTTGATTATCAACTGGGTCAGCTAAAGAAACTAACCGTCTCTTTTCAAAACTCCAATTATCACCAGTTTTAACCGGAACAGCAGAATCCACATAGCGTTTGGTCGCTGCATGTTGTGTGCCAGTAGGGTCCTTTACTCTTGTTATAAGTATATTCCCTACGTTAACTGTTTTATGTTGGTACAACACACATTGTTCACCTATAGTTTTTTAATTCACAGCATCTCCGAGCTCCTTTGGCGCTGCTGGATTTTCTATTCTTTTGTTGCGTGCAGAATAGCTTTTGGATAAGTTTGTCATTGTGTTAGCCTTAAAGTATTTTCTCGTAACAACATCGTTGTCTGCTATGGGCACACCGACGTTAACCATTCGTTTATTTTCAATATCATAGTTTCCTTCGGGTGTTAGTTTAAAACCTTCGCCCGGTGGTCCTTTGCCAATGATATTGCCCTCAGAGGGCAAGACACGTCCAAACTTGTCCACAGACGTAATCGAACTGATGAAAATAGACTGTGTCTGTTTATATATACGTATAAAAATAACGAAAATACATTCTTAAGCACGAATCTAAATTTATAGGTAAAGAGTAGTACGGGTCTTGTCTATTTTTATCCCAATCATGTAAGGCATCTCTATATTTGTTTCTTCCATTTAAATATATTTCCCTATAATGACAATCGTCTAAGTACTTGTCATATCCCCAATCACACATACATGGTGTTTGCGGGACTATAATACCAATAATTCTTTCGTTTTGTTAATAAAAGACGAAATATGGTCAGATTCTACTATTTCGGGGTTCAAACTTATAAATGCAGGTAGTTCTGTTTCGTATATGTGTACTTGTCTTTTTAATCTGTAATATATCCCCGTCGTTGTGTTTGTCTTAGATATTGCCAACTGTAGATTGACTTCCTTTCCGATGTTATTTTCAGAATCACGTTGGAAAATGTGATAGAATTTTAAACAATAACTGTGTTTACCCTCCTTTTTTAAAAAAATATGAAACCAACGAGGTTCGTAACTTTCTACTTTGAAATGTACTGTTTGGAAGGTCTCGTCAAAATGACCGAGGTATAAGACTTTGCCATACAGTGACGTCACATAGTCACACTCTCCTAGAGTATGGTTGATTGTATAGTTTGCTAAACAAGAAAACTGTTTAAACTTTTTATTACTGTGTCCGTATAATTTCTCGTAAAGAAACCAAAAGTACGAGTCTGTAATGAAACTAACTTGCTCAATTGGTAGGTTAAGTAAAATCTGCATTTTAACCTCAATTGGTAAAGTATCCATCTCGAGTCTCAACCGACTAATGATTTGAATCGGCTATTGCCAGCTCCTGATATAATTTTAGCTTCTTTTAATTCCTCTACAATATTTTGAATTTCGTTTTTATGATTACCATTTCCCACCTCTGTTGAGGCTATAATTAGTTTCAATCTATCACATAATTCGTTCGGGTTGTCCCAATAGGAAATGTCCCGTGATCCAAATTCTTTTAACCCTCTACCCTCTACCACATTGTTTGGGAAATAATACGGAAATTATGTTTTTATATTTTATGGACTTTGTCGGTCGGTTAATGTAATTATGAGGTAAATAGCCTTTTTTATGCGCATTAGTGTTTATAAGTGCATCTTTATAAGCGTCCAAGTCATCTTGTGTGTATAACTTTTTGTCGGGTTGCCTTTTTATTTATAATTCGTAAAGACCTTCGGTTCCTCTGTACTGTAAATTGTTCAAATGAATGTTTCCTTCGTTGTCGAATGTAAGCAGTTGATTACCCACCATTAATTTATCACCGTCTATATGTGGTCCGTAAATATTGTCCATTTTATTCTTAACACCGGCCTCGTCTTTCAAAAGTTTTAACATGTATTTTTGTGTGATGGGTGCGTTAAATGTCTCTAAAACGTACTGCGAAGCCTCGTGAAACTTTGCGGGACTTTGTATTAATTGACTAACTAAGGGTGAGGGGGAAGATGTTTCAAACACTTGCGTGTCTTGAATAAACGACGGTTCTTTAGGCGTAGACATGTAGTCTGGCTTAAAATTATCCTGCTCGTTCGCACTGAGGTCCATAGGTTCCTCCTTTGGTTTGTAGTATTAGTAGTAAAATAAACTACTAATATTACTTTTTACAATAAACTAATAATACTTTACAATAAACTACTACTAAATAATAATACTTCCACTAAGGAAACTCTATTACCGAGTCCCTTGTAATATGTCTGTGTGAGGTCAGACACTGGAATGAGCACTTTTTTGTTTTTGTCTTTAAATATATAGGTTCGTTTGGATCCACCTCGCCACTCAGGTACTTCAGCTATAGTGTAATTGTCATTAACATTAGACTTTTCCATAAAAGACTTTAACTTATATAATGGTATCTTTTCGTTAACTATGTGTAGTATGTAAGAGTTTAGTAACCAAAATTCAACCAAGTTTGCTGATGTAAACACTCTCCACTTATTACGTAGGTCGCGGTCAGTGACTGTGTATACTCCAGTATTGTTTAAAGTAATTCCGAATTTAAAACAATGTAACGGGACTGTAGGCAATGTTGTTTTAAGAAAATCAACGGTGAATGATCCTTGCGCTAAATTATTCACAGCTGGATACGGTTTCCCTCTCGGACCTGTGGGTAGGTTGGGTGGTGGAGGCCCGAATGCTACGTTATATGCTACAAATATGTGACACTTTGAATTGATTGCCGTATTATAAACTTTAAGTGGAGATCTAATTGGAATAGTTCTCTCTGTTAGTACAATACACCTAGTGGCGTGCGGAATTTTACATCCATATTCTAACATTTTTAAGTAAATCGGTGTGTAGTTAATATCTCGATGATATGTTTCAAGAGTAGAGCCAAATATATCGGGGAACGGTCTAAATCTTGATAAGAAATTTTGAGGTTGTATCACCGTACAGTTTAACATTTCCTTGTGATAAATCACTAACTGAATGTTTCATTTTTGTTCCTCGCACTTACTTAGAAACATTTCCCAAATGTTACGATTATAAACTCGATCACTCGAGGATATCATTAATAGTACAACCGCGGGTGTTTGTAAAATTGTATGTTTGTGTCTCCAACATTTGTTGTTAAATTTATTCAACTTTCTACTACAATAATTTCCGCAAAATTTGTTTTTATCTGCGTAATACATTGTGCATAAATTTGAAGTTATACGTGTCTTTACCTTACATTCTGGTTTCTTAAACTGATCAATGTCGTTGTAATAGTAGAAGCGCATCATTTTGAAGCCTGTCACTAACTGTTGTTGAAAATTAAAGTTGGCCGTATTTATATTATGAGACTAAAAACTTGTCAAAACCAACTCTGTATCTCCCTTTATTTAATTCACAAGACTTACTAATACAAATAAAACTGTAATTATCTTTCCAAGCTAAAGCACACATTTCTTTAAACTTTTCAAACGTCATGTATCTATTTACATGGTCATTGTACACATGTTTGAGATTTGTTTCGTCCTGTTTGAATAAAATAATCAAGTTTGTATTATCTCTCACTAACTGTTTGGGTATCCTACTGTAGGTTTGTCCTATATAAAAGGAATCAATGTTATTATGTCGGCCCATGGTAAAGTAGTTGCTTATATTATCGTGTTTTTCACACGCAATGTCGTCAAAGATCATAATAGAGTTATTTTTAGCTTCTTTAGGCGGTAAGACTTTAGTGTTTTCATCAAATACAAAGTATCCAATTTCCTAAGGTAAAACACTTTTTAAAAAATTGATACTTGGGTTGGTGTAGGGACTTTGAGAAAATGTAAACATTTTCAAACCTTAATCCGTTTGGATCGAACAACATGTTGAAAACAACGTTTGTTTTGCCACAATTGCTAGGTCCCGCCACTATACATCTTATAGTGGATGGTAATAATGGTCCGTGTTTAATGCCACTACCTGTACGTATAGTGTACATGTCAAAGTTTTCGACTGGTAGCTTTGTGTTCTGTTCAACAACACGCATTGTTGAGGTATGAATGTACATGTAGGGAATACTCCTATTTATACCAAGTCTTTCTTATTCACCCATGTACTGTTCCTAGGTTATTCACCCATGTATTGATTCTATTTACCATCGTATCCTGCCCATTTAACCAATACTTTGTCCCCTTTTTTTCTAAGTACTTTTTCTACCAAGTATACATCGTCGGACTTTGTCTTTTGCAGCTCTTTTTCATAGAAACTTCCTTTAAGGACATCGTCGTTGTGGTCTTTGAGGAGATAGCTAGTTGGGATAGTAGTTTCGACTAAATATCTCATTAGTCCAGTTGAGTAGGTATCCTTTGTCAAACACTTTCTTAAGCGGCTTATAGACAGGGAAAGTAGAGACGGCAAGTAACTGGCGGCCAGTACTTGCTTCTTCAACTTACCGCTTACTTTCCCTGTCTAAAGGGGTACTTTCCACTCCAGCGGTAAGTAACTCCTTGCGGCCAGAAAAAACAAACCTGTTTGTTTTTACTGGCCACTCAACGGCAAGTAGAGAGTCACGTGGCCGGTCACGTGACCACTGGCGGCCAGTACTTTCCTGTCAAAACATGCACTTTCCCCCACTTACCGCTTTCATAGAGCAGTGGAAAGTGAAGGAACGCATCACATCGTGATTTGTTGTTGTTGAAAATCAAAATTTCAGCAGGAAAGTGTGTTGCAGAGAAGAAGAAAAGTGCAGTTAAGTGGAATTGTGATCAAATTTCAAAGTTTTTGGAGGTTTTTCAGACCTACGAATTGCTATGGAACGTTCGTCATCGTGAATACGTTGACAAGCAAAAACGTGAATCTGCTATGCATATGTTAATGGCCGAGCTTCAGAAGCAACGTGTAGAAGTACCGGACATTGGTTTTTTGCGGAACAAACTTAAAGTAATAAAAACAACGTACAGACAAGAACTTGTCAAAGTTGAGGGGTCTAAATCAAGTGGTAAAGGTACGGATGACCTATATGTACCAAGACTTACCTGGTATACTCTTGCTGACTCGTTTTTGAGAGCTGTAGTTGTAACACGCCCTTCACAATCAAACCTGACGAAGCAGGTAAGTCCCATTAATTTTTATTATATGGTAAGCCTATTATTAATACTACAGCTACTATTTATATGCAGCCTTTTTTGTTTATTTTTGCATAGTCGTAGCGTGACAGTTTCAGAAGAGGCACAACAGGGAAATTTAAATACTCTCAACGGAAACGAAAATGGTATATATATTTTAATTGTAAAAGGTATATTTTATAAATTTACAATAAATTTACAAGATAGCCTATATATTTTAATTAAACAGTCAATAATCAATACATTTACAATTAGAGTTAGAGTTAGAGTAAAAGGGTCCAGCCAACCCTTGCAACGAAGCCTGAGGCTTTTTGTGCCAATCCCGGTGCCTAATTGTCGTAAAGCTGGCAATCCTTGACCAGGCCAAGGAGCTTCTTCACTGGATTAGTAATTTCCGACTGTCCCAAAGGTGAGCCTTCAAAAGGTACTCTTCTGCTGGCACCAAGAGCCTCACGCTCCCGGACAGTGTGTTCTGCCGACTCTCCGTCCAACCCACAGAGGCGACAGATGGGATCCTCCGTAAGGAGTGCCGCTGTTCTTAGATGCCTCCGGAATTTACCGTAACCGGTGATGAGTCCCACCACCAATTTTTCATAAAATTTACTCAACCCAAGAAGTTACTTTGTTGACTTCTGGGAAGGATTTCTGACAAGAAGCTTGTCGAGTCCTTGCCCTGGGAACCGCCGCCATCTTTCCAGATGTCTGGGACCCAGTTTTGGTTGGTATTTTGACAGCTGCAGCCGAAACGCCGCAGGCCGGCTCAGGACCAATGAAGGGCTTCTTAATAGCACCTTCCCTAGCCAAGGCATCGGCCTGCACGCTGCCTTCTATTCCCCTATTTCCTGGGATACATTCCAGCAGAACCTGATTTCTTGAACCCAGGATGCTGAGGGACTCCACACATTCCCAGACTAGACCAGGCGAAACCTTCCAGGAGTCAAGGGCCCCTAAGGCCGCCTGACTATCTGAGAGGATATGGATATGTTTCCCGCAAACCTCTATCATAATTTGCGCTGAACGTATGGCGACTTCAGCTTGGAACACGGTGCCATACGCTCCCAGGCTCACGCACGCGTTGGTCCTAGGGTCACCAGTATAGACACCAAATCCAGCTCTGTTGCCTATTCTTGACCCGTCTGTGAACCATACAATTGGGTCGTGAGAAGAAACTGGGCTACTAACAGCGTCCCAGTACTCCCTCGACCCAAAATCCACAGTATGGGGTCTGGTGAAAAGATACTTAGTCCCAATGAAGTCAAACCTCATTGAGAGTACCTCATCGTTTACTAGATTGACCACTGAGGAGTGACCTGTACAGGACCCCCTCCAGTGATCAGTCAGTTGAGGCCTATAGGCCTTTTCCTCTGATTGCCAGGAGTGTTTCTCCTGGCTATCTTCATCCTATTCAGAGCCTCAGCCGTCCGATCGAGCTGATCAGAGCCTGGGCTCCGAGAAGGATGTTTTCGAGGTCAGAGAGCGACATGCCCCCCTCCGCCGAACCCATGACCCGAGCAGCGGGGACTTCAGACTGGCCTACTTGGCTACCTTCGTTCCCCGTGCCAAGGTCCTTGTCTGAGGGCTCTGAGCGGTCCTCAGCCAAGTTGGATTCAGAATCGGAGAGAGACCTGTCCCCCCCCCCCCCCGACATTGATTTGGCCCGAACAATGGAAAACAAGGGCTGGCCAATGAGGCTGCCCTCTGCTCCCATGCTCGGTTCATTATCTAAGGACTCAGTGCGGTCCTTAGGTATGTAACTATAAGTGTGTGTGGTAATGAGTTCAGGGTACCGCGGGGTCACTAAGCCCGTCAGCTGCACACCTCAGCTGCCCCTGCGAACCTCGGTCCGGGACTGCTTATTAGGGTTTCCCCTTATTCGCAGTTGTCCACCCCATCAATGACGAGGTGGAACATTCGCTATCCGCCACCTGCGACCCGCCCAGTAGCTGAGGCTCGCCCTGGGACATTTACAATTAACTCATGGTTGTCTTCTTTTTCAACTATTCAACTCCAATCGATTGCTTTTGCCAGGGGACAGCACCAGGACCTATGAAGTAGGTAGCAAGCTTGTGTCTTTTATCGGACGCACTCCTAGTGGCAGGGTTTGTTGAGTGGTCAATGGTCAAGGATGGCAAAGAAGTGGGGATTGACCGCCACCTTCCAGGGTGAATGACCCCCGTTTCTGTATCCTCAAAATCAACGCTTCCATTTTCCAAATAAGTAGTGGAGGATGTGGTGCGGAGCCAGTTGTGAAGTGTGCATGTGCACTGCACAATCCAATCTACTGTTGGAAGATTGAGATCGATGGATTTCTCAAATACTCTGAACCGTGATGCCAAAATACCGAACGCATTTTCTACAACCCTACGAGCCCGTGACAGGCGGTAATTGAATAAACGTTCTTCTGTTGTCAAGTTCCTTTTAGAGTAGGGTTTCATCAAATTTGTGCTGAGTGGAAAGGCATCATCTGCGACTATTACATAGTTGTTTGGCCAATTAAGCTGATTTGCATCCATAGCTCTCTTTAAAGAAGATTGTCGGTAGACACTGCTATCGTTTGCTCTGCCGTTTGTTCCAACATCGACGTACAAAAAACGATAATCTGCATCAACTAAAGCCAGCAAAATTATGCTGTAACCTCCCTTATAGTTGAAGAACTCAGAGCAAGATCCAGGTGGTCTTTTAATTGCGACATGCTTGCCATCGAGGGCTCCACAGCATGATGGAAAATTCCATTTTACATCAAAGCTTCTTTGTATGTTTTCCTATTCTTGTGTTGTGCTTGGTACCTAAAAACAACATTTGTATGAGATAGATTACATACATAACATTGACACTAATGGTGATAACTTTTTTTGTTGTAGGCCGATACGAGTGTGGGCGATGATGATAACAGTACGGACTAGGAATTAATGGAGGAAACAGTTCTAGAGGTGGAAGAGAATGATAACACCCAAATCGAGAGCCAGCTGGATGAAAACGCAGATCAGCCTGTTGAAAAAACAACATTTGTTCCTCCACAAAGTATTAAAAAACGACGAGTCAGTAAGCTAGCTAAAGTTGAGCAATCAAATTGCAAAACTGCAAAAAATAGCAGAAATCCGACCTACCAGTACAGCTTCTTCAAGTAAACAACTATATGAATATGAGACATTTGCTCAACACATGGCTACCCAGTTAAGGACCCTCCCGGTCAGAAGTTTCATTATTCTGCAACAAGAGATCCAAGGCCTTATAACTAAAGAAAGGCTCAAGACCGTGAATCCACCGCCATCTCCAATCATGTCGACAGGCAGCAGCTACGATGACAATGATGACAACGAACTCCAACCGTACTCTCGAAGTATTTTTCAAGATGGTGGCAAATTTTATACAGACTTAAACCAATGCTTAAACTAAAACCATTATTTAAAATTTGTAATCATTCATTGCAATTTTTTATTTCACTCTATTCACAGTTTTTGTACGTTACTACTCAACTTTGAATAAATAATATTGAAGTGTCCATTTAACATATATCCTTTCTTTAAAGTTCACCTTACAACGAGTGCATGATAATTTTTTTAAATAACACTAAGAAACGTGTACATTACAAAGTAAGCTTATACAACTTCTAATAAACCTTAAAGTTTGGAAGTATACGTAGGGCTAAGTTTCGTCAAGTGTCTGTATTTTAAATTGAGCATTTTATGTTTTTACTAAACACTAAGAAATTTAAAGGATGCTTAGGATCTACTAACCTCCATAAAGCTCTTCAAGCTGGTCACAATAGCTATCATAACATCAGGTAAAAAAATTGAAATTGTAGGTGCTGGTATGCGAAACAGCAAAGATAACGACTGCAAACTGTCCCCTGTAGCCAGAAAAGTCCAGTCGTTTCAAGCTTTTGTCTGGGAGTCAACGCTTTACGCATTGAAGTACTTTGTTTACGACTTATGGGCTCTACCGTATGTAGCAGCTCCTCAAACTTTTCAACACTCATTCGTAAATGTCTTTTAAAATCCAGAGGATCTTCAATTGCAAGTTCACGAAAAAGAGTTGCAGATGCACCAAGTTCATCTCTCCTGTCGACCCACTTCTTCACCCATACTCTTTTCTTATTCAAAACTGATTGCAACTCTTCGCTCAAAAGCACAACACAATCTTGAATTGCTTCATTAAAAGCTTCACAATATTCTTCATCACAATCTGACATGATGCTCACTCACGATCTCACAACAGACTGGTCCACTGGCCGCCAGTACAACCGATGATAACACAGCCAGTACTTTCCTTGTGTATAGGGAAATAGGTGGCAAGTGACAACGTGGCAAGTACTTGCCGCCAGTAACTTGCCGTTTCTACTTTCCCCGTCTATAAGCCGCTTTATACTTACTTATTCTCACTTTGTCGCCTACTTTAAAACGAAACTTTTTATCCACTTTCTTGTATTTTTGTCTGTTTTTATTAATGTTTTTTCTGACTATGTTTTCGTTTCTTTTGTTCACATGACTTGGAGCCATGCCAATAGTTTTGTGTATTCTTGTGTTGTACTCTTCGAACAGGGAGGGTAGTAATTTGACCCACTGATACTTACCTTGTTCTGTGAACTTTCGCCACATTAATGATTTGAGACTACGGTTGAACCGTTCTACGATGGACGCCTTCTTATCACTGTAGCTGGAGTAATGGTTTATACCATGTTTTTTCATTAGCTTAGTGAATCCTACATTGTAAAATTCTTTACCCGCATCAGTTTGTAAGTGTTTCATTTTATTAGACTTTAATACGGGTGTAATGGCTTTAACGGTCTCTGGGCCAGTCATGGCCTTTAATGGAACGGCAAAGGCGTATTTGCTTAAACAGTTTATTATTGTTAAGATGTACTTGTACCCTTGGTTTTGTTTGGAATAGGGTATCATTTCAACCAAGTCCGCTTGGAACAAGGTTTGTATTCCCTTAACTTCTACAGGTCTAGTAGGGAATGTTTTTCTAACTGGGTGCAAGATGTAGCTCCCTTGCTATCTGCTCTCTTAGACTCATAGTGGAAGAATGGAAAGGTTTAGGTAAGGTTTAACAATTTATTTGGTTTTTTGTGTATGGAGCCCCATCCTCGCTCCATACGGTGGCAGTCGACTATAAAATTAATAGAAATAAATTTTACTGCCTCCCTGCCAATTCTAAACACTTTCACACACCCTGGACCTACGGATACTATCCAGCCATAGAGGTAACATTCAATCATACCTGATGAGCACTCACATTCGCTTTTGGATACGGGTTTTTACACCCCAGAGCCACATTCGTACAGTCGCTCGAAAGGTACCACAGTCAGCGAATCCATTTCATTCAGGCCGTAAAAGGGTTTAGTTATTTCCACAAACATCTCTACAAGCAAACTGAATTCAAGGTAGGCATTTAACAAACTTACAGTGTGGGGAGTACTTTTTATGATCATCAAATGGAACATCACCCTCTTCCCACCTACCAACGTCGACACCACATGAAAAACAGCGAACTGCGTCGCTATAATTTAAATAGTAAAAGCCGGCTTTTGCCATTACATTAGGATCGAGAAAAGAAACTGGCCAATTTAGGAAGGTGTTCAGCCTCGCAATTTCAAAGTGATACTGTGGTGGACCGTCTTTCTCGCAAAAGTAAACTTGTATGAAGTACTGTTGGATTGATTTTGGAATGTTTAAATGTTTAATTTCAGAAAAGTTGTTAAAAGTTTTACAAAGTTCCACTGCAGTGAGAGAAGCAAGTGAACCAATTGACACCATTAGTGCAAGTGATAAGAACAGGATGCGGGAAAGGAGTGAGTGGTGTGGGAAGTTAGTGGCAGTCAGTCAATCATGGAGAGGATGGAGATACAGGAACGTTTTGATGAACTTAGTCGCAGTTTTAGAGATTGGTTTTATTTTGATGTATTAGTTGTGTGTATTGGTATTATTATGCTTTTTATTTACATCGTGGTTTTTATTTTATAAGGTAAGTCTTTTAATTATATTTATTTTATTCAAGTTTTAATTATTTTAGTTACGTAATCATGGTCATGCTCTAAAGCTCGTTTTTTACTAATTAAATGGTTACCATAGGCCAAAGGGGGGGGGGTGGGAATCAGAGCGCATATAGTGTATAGTTGAATTAATAAAATGGAATTTAGAGTTACATTTGAGAAGGGGAAATAACCATCAGGGACTTCTCTTCCGGAGGCGCCATGTTTTCGAATGGATGCGCTTAGTTTTGCTAAGTGTTGCCACCAGTTGCGTTGTGACATTTGTTATAGTGTATATATGAAATATTGCATTTGTTATAGTGTATATATGAAATAATCCACAGAGTAGCAAGTCCCCACGCATGCGCGCCAGACCAGCAGCCGACGCGTACGAAGGAAGCCGACGGTAATAACCGAAGGTTAAAAGTGCATTTATTATAGTACATATATAAGAGGTCGCCATCTTTTTGCATTTTATATAGTATAACGGGGGAAAGGTTAGGTTAGGAGTGTATTTTATATAGTATAACAAGGGAAAGGTTAGGTTAAGAGTGTATTTTATATATTATAACAAGGGAAAGTTTAGGTTAAGAGTGCATTTTATATAGTATAACAAGGGAATTTGAGGGAATTTGGAGGGAAATTTAGGGAGGGAAAATTCCCACAGGGTTGGCAGCACTGCTTCCGGCCGCCATATTGGATCCGCTTCCGGTTGCCATATTGGATCCGGTTGCCATATTGAATCCGTTTCTGGAAAAGTGGGTCTATTACTGTCACTTATTGTCTACTCCCCTTATACCTTTAAGCATCAAAAGCTTTCCAAGATGATCACGTTTGGCTACCAAAATTGATCACAGTCGCTACCCAAGATGATCACGGTTGCTAACCAAGTTAATCATAGTTGCTACTCTAGTTAAATCACGGGTTAAATCAAGTTGATAATGGGTGCTCCCAAAGTTAATAATGGGTAGGGGTGTAAGCCAGCTTATCTTGGATGCTATTCAAATTGATTAATTACACTGATTAGTGGGACTACACAAGTAGATTAAGGGACCTAACCATGTTGATCATAAGGGGCTACCCAAGGTAATCGTGAGGAAAGTGGGTACCCAAAATCATCACGGTGGACTACCTAACTTGATCACTGTAATTACCCAAGCTGATTACATTCGCTCATCTACATTCATCACACTCATTCGAAATCCATATTCGCCCATATCTTGATGATCGGCGTCTTATGAATAAATAAATAAAAAATAAAATAAAGATTATGGTTTGCTTCCTAAGTTAGTCACAATAGGCTACAAACGTTGATTACGGGGACTAACCAAGATGATCACGGGTGGTTCCAAAGTTGCTCCGTATAATATACAAGATGATCACTTGGGGCTACCTATGTTTATGATGGTTAGCTACTCAAGTTGATTATAGGGATAAAGACGTTGATCGCGAGGGGCTCCACAAGATGATCATGGTAGGTTTCCTACGTTGATGCATGGGGGCTATCCAAGATAATCACGGTGGGCTACCTAACTTGATCACTGGAGCTACCTAAGATCATTATGGCTGGCTACTTAAGTAAATAACGGTAGGCTACAAAAGTTGATCACGGGTGGTTATAAAGTTTCCCCGGAGGAATATATACATCTTGGGGCTTTCTTAGTTTATGACGGTTAGCTACCCAAATTGAATATAGGGCTATAGTCGTTGATCGCGAGGGGCTCCCAAGTTGATCACGGTGGCTACCAACATTAATCCAGGGAGTTGCCCAATATGATCAAGGGGGGTTTCCAAGTTGATCACGGGGCCTACCTAATATGAACATGGGGGATACCTAAGATGATGACGGGATGCTACCCAAGTTGATTATGGTGAGCAACCTGAATTGTTCACGGGGGGCTGCCCAAGATGATCACAGAGGCTACTTAAGATGATAACGAGGTGTTACCTAAGTGGATTAAGGGGTGCTTAATTAGTTAAATACACGTTACACTTGTTTATCACGTATGTCAACATTTAAATATCTGCCAGTTTGACATTTTTAAAGGTGAAACATTTAATTTTAAAGCAGTTTTGATAACAGACTTGTCAACGTAAATAGTGAGCTGGGTTTTTACTTTCTAGTTTCTTACAATCATGCTTAAATGGGAGGAATCTCAACTTTACAGACATTTTGTGAAGAAACTATAGTAGATATTACAAAAATTTATATGACACTTTTTGTACCGAATTTAATTATTAGTTTTAATATTTCATTTGAGGTTACCTAAACTAAAAATTACAGCTTCAGTAAAACAAAAACCTCTATTGTGCAAGAAAGTAAAAATTTCTTCATCAGCCATTTTAATTTTTTCTAGGTTATTAAATTGTACGTACGTTTTTTTAACACAAAAGTGCAGGTAAATAGTGCGTTAGGTTATAAGTTCCTAGCTTCTTTTAATGATGCTTAAATGGGAGGAAATGTTCCAAAAAAACACGTTTTCTACAAAACTCAACTTTACTAACTTTTTGTAAGGAAACTATAGTACATACCACAATAATATATATATATATATATGACACTTTTTGTACAGAATTCAATTGTTAGTTTAAATATTTCATTGGGTTTTACATAAACTAAAAATTACAGCTTCAGTAAAACATAAGCATATATTGTGCAAACAAGTCAGCGTTTTCATGTTGAACTCATTTTGAACTTTTTCTAGGTTATAAAAAGTGAAAAATCATATTTTATAGCAGTATTAACAGGAGAGTAGTAAATTTAAATGGTGTGTAAGGTTTTAAGTTCTTACAACATCTTAAAATGGCATTAAAAACGAAAACCTAACAAAAATGGAATTTTTGAACGAAAATAAGTATTTCACGATTATTTGCCTAGTTGTTATTAAAATTACAAAAAAATATTTCGAGACGTAAATTGTAGGAAATTAAATTATAAATCTGAAGTATGCTGTCAGATTTGCTCTACAACCAACAGTTTGCCCTCAATTAAGCCGTAAGTAAAACTCTGCACATGATTCAAAATTCCCGTCCGTCATTTTAATTTTTTAGGGGGTTAAAAATAACAAATTTTTATTTTTCGGGATTTTCCGTCGATTGCTCGGTAAAAGCTACAAGTATGCCAAATTTCAAGTTTCTAGCTCACCTGGAAGTGGATTAGAATTTGTATACATGAGTGAGTGAGTTACACATCGAGCTGTATAGATATATATATTAATATTTCACAAATCTGACAACAAACTCAGTTTTATTAAATACCTTAACAGAACAACGTACGGTGCTCTGGTGAGTTATTTTGCCCCTCTCGTAGCACTAATGGTTTGGTGAAGTGTTTGCTGAGAACTGGCAATCCCTTTGACAAAAAGGAGTAGTGGGCGGTGCTTTAATAAGGCGGTAAAATGGACAGGCATAACGAGACTGAACAACTTATTAATAGTTCAAAGAATGATGTGGGTTGGCACTATTTGATCATAATAAAACAGACAACTGTAGTTTTAGAAAATTTGATCACAATACATTCGCATGTTAACTACGCGGCTTACGCTGTATCTCGCATAGAAGAATGGACAGTTTTCATTCATTAGAGACTCGTAAATGAATCATGATTTAGAGACACCTCAATTGCAACGTAAAGACCAGGATAAGATATTTGAAATTTGTTATATTTGTTTTTATATTTTTATATATGTTTATCGACTACTTGTCGTTACCCATGTTACATAATATACAGATGCAACGCAAGTATTTTATGTATGCTATATATATATATATATATATATAAAATCCAAGAATTCCGTGTTGTCTGCTTTTTCAAGATGATCTAACTGTTATTATTAAACGCAAGGAACCTGTAGCATGCGTCAATTATTAATGAAGCAGAAGTTATTTATTTTTCAATAATCAAATCAGAAAGATGTAAAGGACTACGTAATTCGAACAGAATCAGCAATGAATAAGAATTTTGTAATATAACTAAGGTCAGTAATGGGGAAGTGTATTGTAATATTGTATAAATCGGTTAGTAATGGGATATAAATTTAATGGGTTAGATCATTGTATTATAAATAGGGTTAATAATGGGGAAGTGTATTGTAATATAAAAAGGGTTAGTAATTGGCGTAATCATTGGGTAATAAATAGGGTCGGAATGGGTGATATCATTATGTTATAAATAAGTTCAGTAATAAGGAAGAGTATTGTAATATAAATGGTTAGTAATGGGCGAGATCATTGTATTACAAATAGTGCCAGTAATGGGGAGTGTATTGTATTAAAATTAAGATATGTAAAGAGCAAGATCATTGTATTATAAACAGTGCCAGTAATGGGGGAATCTATTAAAATATATATCGGGTTAGTAATGGGTGAGATCATTGTATTATAAATAGTGCCGGTAATGGGGGAATCTATTGAAATATACATCGGGTTAGTAATGGGCGACATCATTGTATTATAAATAGTGAAAGTAATGTGGGATTGTATTGTAATGTAAATTAGGTTAGTAATGGGCGAGATCATTGTATTATGATTAAGGTCAGTAATGGGGGAGTGTATTGTAAAATAATTCGGGTTAGTAATGGGCGAGATCATTGTATTATAAATAGTGCCAGTAATGTGAGATTGTATTGTAATATAAATAACGTTAGTAAAGAGCGAGATCATTCTATTATAAATAGTCCCAGTAATGGGAGAGTGTATTGTAGTATAAATCAGTTAAGTAAAGAGCGAGATCATTGTATTATAAATAAGGTCAATAATGACGGAATTTATTGTAATATAAATCGGTATGTAGTAATAAGCGAGATCATTGTATTATAAATAGTGCCAATATTTGGGGGAGTGTATTGTATATAAATAAGGTTAGTAATGGGCGCGATCATTGTATTATAACTAGTGCCAGTAATAGGGAAGTGTATTGTAATATTAATAAGGTTAGTAAAGAGCGAGATCATTCTAATATAAATAGTCCCAGTAATGGGGAATTGTATTGTAAAAAATTAAGTTTAGTAAGGGGCTAGATAATTGTATTATAAATAAGGTCAGTAATGGGGGATTGTATTGTAACATAAATAATGTTAGTAATGGGCGAGATCATTGTATTATAACTAGTGCTAGAAATAGGGAAGTGTATTGTAATATAAATAAGGTTAGTAATGAGCAGGATCATTGTACTACAAATACTCCCAGTAATGAGAGAGTGTATTGTAGTACAGTATAAATAAGTTTATTTATGGGCGAGATCATTGTATTATAAATGAAGTCAATAATGAGGAAGTTTATTGTAATATAAATAGGTTTAGTAATGGGTGAGATTCTTGTATTATAAATAGTGCCAGTAATGGGAGAGTGTATTGTAATATAGATAAGGTTAGTAATGGGCGAGATCATTGTATTATGACTAGTGCCAGTAATAGGGAAGTGTATTGTAATATAAATAAGGTTAGTAATGGGCGAGATCATTGTATTATAAATAGTGCCAGTAATGGGAGAGTGTATTGTAATATAAATAAGGTTAGTAATGGGCGAGATCATTGTATTATAAATAGTGCCAGTAATGGGAGAGTGTATTGTAACATAAATAATGTTAGTAATGGGCGAGATCATTGTATTATAAATAGTGCCAGTAATGGGGGATTGTATTGTAACATAAATAATGTTAGTAATGGGCGAGATCATTGTATTATGACTAGTGCCAGTAATAGGGAAGTGTATTGTAATATAAATAAGGTTAGTAAATACTGTAGTGAGATCATTGTATTATAACTAGTGCCAGTAATAGGGAAGTGTATTGTAATATAAATAAGGTTAGTAATGGGCGAGATCATTGTATTATAAATAGTGCCAGTAATGGGAGAGTGTATTGTAACATAAATAATGTTAGTAATGGGCGAGATCATTGTATTATAAATAGTGCCAGTAATGGGGGATTTTATTGTAACATAAATAATGTTAGTAATGGGCGAGATCATTGTATTATAACTAGTGCCAGTGATAGGGAAGTGTATTGTAATATTAATAAGGTTAGTAAAGAGCGAGATCATTCTATTATAAATAGTCCCAGTAATGTGGGAGTGTATTGTAATATAATTAAGGTGAGTAAAGGGTGAGATCATTGTATTATAAAAGATGACAGTAATGGGCAATTGTATTGTAACATAAATAATGTTAGTAATGGGCGAGATCATTGTATTATGACTAGTGCCAGTAATAAGGAAGTGTATTGTAATATAAATAAGGTTAGTAAAGAGCAGGATCATTGTATAACAAATACTCCCAGTAATGAGAGAGTGTATTGTAGTACAGTATAAATAAGTTTAGTTATGGGCGAGATCATTGTATTATAAATGAGGTCAATAATGAGGGAGTTTATTGTAATATAAATAGGTTTAGTAATGGGTGAGATTCTTGTATTATAAATAGTGCCAGTAATGGGAGAGTGTATTGTAATATAGATAAGGTTAGTAATGGGCGAGATCATTGTATTATAAATAGTGCCAGTAATGGGGAAGTGTATTGTAATATAAATAAGGTTGGTAAAGAGTGAGATCATTGTATTATAAATAAGGTCAGTAATGGGGGAGTGGATTGTAATATAAATCAGGTTAGTAATGGGTGATATCATTGTATTATAAATAGTTTCAGTTATTGGGAAGTGTATTGTAATATAAATAAGGTTAGCAAAGAGCGAGATCATTGTATTATATATAAGGTCAGTATAGGGGTAGTTTATTGTAATTTAAATAAGGTTAGTAATGGGCAAGATCTTTGTATTATGAATAGTACCAGTAATCTGGGGGAGTTTATTTTAATATAAATAAGGTTAGTAACGTGCGAGATTATTCTATCATAAATAGTGCCAGTAATGGGGGAGTGTATTGTAATATAAACAAGGTTAGTAATGGAAAAGATCATTGTATTTTTAAAATTGCTGGTCATGGCGGAGTGTATTGTAATATAAATCTATATTTATAAAATAGGATGTTTGTATATATATATATATATATATATATATATATATATATATATATATGTATGTTTGAAGTTTATGCGCTGCCAAACCATCCAACTGATCGCCATGAAACTTTGAGATGTTGTCCTGTATACGCCCGAGATGGTTTCTGTGAAGAGTGATGCAGATCCGTCTACAGGGTCCCGCCCCACGGGATCCTAAAGATCCCATGTTATTCAAATGGAGAATCTGAATTGTTTACAAAAAACATATGACTGTCTGGTTTAATGTAGTTTCACATGCCATAAGCAGATTGAAGTTCTCACAACAACAGTACTGTATATGTTTTGATTTATTGTAGTTCTACATTTCACCTTGAGAGTGTAGCACACACTACTTTTACTTGATCAGGTGATCTGTCTTCGCTTGCTCGAGAGTAGGCTCACCAAAAAACCTTTACATTTATACACCAAATAAGAAGACCATATATATTGTTTAACCTCTTGCACTCATTTAATAAATAATAGTTTTTTCTATAATTCTTTTTATTGCTTTATTTTGGTATGTCAATGAAAAATGAAAGTCGAGACAATGTCCGCCGGGTTCAACTAGTAAGGTTATAAAAGAGCGAAATCATTGTATTATAAATAATGGGTGGGTGTATTTTAATATAAATAGGTTTAGTAATGGGCAAGATCTTTGTATTATAAATAGTGCCAGTAATGGGGAAGGGTATTGTAGTATAAATAAGGTAAGTAAAGGGCGAGATCATTATATTATAAATAGGGTCAGTAAAGGGGTAGTTTATTGCAATTTAAATAAGGTTAGTAATGGGCATGATCATTGTATTATAAATGGTCCCAGTAGTGGGGGAGTATATTGTAGTATAAATAAATTTAGTTATGGGCAAGATTATTGTATTATAAATAGTGCCAGTAATGGGGGAGTGTATTGTAATATAAATATTATTAGTAATGGGCGAGATAAATGTATTATAAATAGAGCCAGTAATGGGGAATTGTATTGTAATATAAATAAGGTTAGTAAAGAGTGAGATCATCGTATTATAAATAAGCTCGGTAATGTGGTAGTGGATTGTAATATAAATAAAGTTAGTAATCGGTGATATCATTGTATTATAAATAGTTTCAGTAATGGGGAAGTGTATTGTAATATCAATAAGGTTAGCAAAGAGTGAGATCATTGTATTATATATAAGGTCAGTAAAGAGTTAGTTTATTGAAATTTAAATAAGGTTAACATTGGGCGAGATCAATAGATTATAAATAGTGCCAGTAATGGAGAAGTGTATTGTAATATAAATAAAGTTAGTACATAGTGACATCATCGTATTATAAATAAGGTCGGTATTGGGGGAATGGATTGTAATATAAATAAGGTTAGTAATTGCTGAAATCAATGTATTATAAATAGATCCGGTAATGTGGGATTGTATTGTAATATAAATAAGGTTAGTAATGGGGGATTGTATTGTAACATAAATAATGTAAGTAATGGGCGATATCATTGTATTATAACTAGTGCCAGTAATAGGGAAGTGTACTGTAATATTAATAAGGCTTGTAAAGAGCGAGATCATTCTATTATAAATAGTCCCAGTAATGAGCGAGTGTATTGTAATATAATTAAGGTGAGTAAAGGGTAAAATCATTGTATTATAAAAGGTGCCAGAAATGGGGAATTGTATTGTAATATAAATTAAGGTTAGTAAGGGGCTAGATCATTGTATTATAAATAAGGTCAGTAATGGGGGATTGTATTGTAATATAAATTAAGGTTAGTAAGGGGCTAGATCATTGTATTATAACTAGTGACAGTAATAGGGAAGTGTATTGTAATATAAATAAGGTTAGTAAAGAGCGAGATCATTCTATTATAAATAGTCCCAGTAATGAGCGAGTGTATTGTAATATAATTAAGGTGAGTAAAGGGTAAAATCATTGTATTATAAAAGGTGCCAGAAATGGGGAATTGTATTGTAATATAATTAAGTTTAGTAAAGAGCAGGATTATTGTATTACAAATACTCCCAGTAATGAGAGATTGTCTTGTAGTACAGTATAAATAACTTTAGTTATGGGCGAGATCATTGTATTATGAATAAGGACAGTAAAGGGGGACAGTATTGTAAAATAAATCTGGTTATTGATGAGTGAGATCATTGTATTGTAAATAGTGCCACTAATGGGAGAGTGTATTGAAATATAAATAAGGTTAGTAATGGGCTAGATCATTATATTATAAATAAGGACAGTAATGGGGGAGTGTATTGTAATATAAATAAGGTTAGCAAAGAGTGAGATCATTGTATTGCTTATAAGGTCAGAAAAGGGGTAGATCATTGTATTATGAATAGTACCAGTAATGTGGGAGTGTATTGTAATATAAATAAGTTTAGTAAGGAAGGAGATCATTGTATTATAAATAAGGTCTGTAATGAGGGAGTTTATTGTAATATAAATCGGTTTAGTAATGTGCGAGATCATTCTACCATAAATAGTGCCAGTAATGGGGAAGTGTATTGTAATATATTTAAGGTTAGTAAAGAGCGAGCTCATTTTATTAAAAATAAGGTCAGTAATGGGGGAGTGTATTATAATATACATGGGGTTAGTAATGGGCGAGATTATTGTATTATAAATAGTGCCAGTAAAGGGGAAGTGTATTGTAATATAAATAAGGTTGGTAAAGAGAGAGATCATTGTATTATAAATAAGGTCAGTAATGGGGGAGTGGATTGTAATATAAATAAGGTTAGTAAAGAGTGATATTATAGTATTAAAAATAGTTTCAGTAATGGGGAAGTGTATCGTAATATAAATAAGGTCAGTAAAGGGCAAGATTATTGTATTATGAATAAGGTCAATAATGGGGTGTGTATTTTAATATAAATCAGTTTAGTAATGGGCGAGATCATTAAATTATAAATGAGGACAGTAATGAGGGAGTGTTTTGTAATATAAATTAGGTTAGTAAGGGGACAGAGAATTGTATTATAACTAGTGCCAGTAATGGGGGAGTGTATTGTAATATAAATAAGGTTACTAATGGGCGAGATCATTGTATTATGAATAAGGTCAATAATGGGGTGTGTATTTTAATATAAATCGGTTTACTGTAGTAATGGGTGAGATCATTGTATTATAAATAGTGCCAGTAATGGGGAAGGGTATTGTAGTATAAATAAGGTAAGTAAAGGGCGAGATCATTATATTATAAATAGGGTCAGTAAAGAGGTAGTATATTGTAATTTAAATAAGGTTAGTAATAGGCGAGATCCTTGTAATATAAATAGTGCCAGTAATAGGGGAGTGTATTGTAATATAAATAATATTAATAATGGGCGAGATCAATGTATTAAAAACAGTGCCAGTAATGGGGAATTGTATTGTAATATAAAAAAGGTTAGTAAAGAGTGAGATCATCGTATTATAAATAAGGTCGCTAATGGGGGGTGGATTGTAATATAAATAAGGTTAGAAAAGAGTGAGATCATTGTATTATATATAAAGTCAGTAAAGGGGTAGTTTATTGTAATTTAAATAAGGTTAGAACTGGACAGGATCAATGTATTATAAATAGTATCAGTAGAGAGGAAATGTATTGTAATATAAATAAAGTTAGTAAAGAGTGAGATTATCGTATTATAAATAAGGTCGGTAATGGGGGAATGGATTGTAATATGAATAAGGTCAGTAATGGGCGAGATCAATGTATTATAAATAGTGCCAGTAATGGGGAAGTGTATTGTAATATAAATAAGGTTAGCAACAGAGTGAGGTCATTGTATTATAAATAAGGTCAGTAAAGGGGTAGTTTATTGGAATTTAAATACTGTTAGTAATGGGCGAGATCATTGTATTATTAATAGTGTCAGTAATAGGGAATTGTATTGTAATATAAATAAAGTTAGTAATGGGCGAGATCATTGTATTATGAATAAGGTCTGTAATAGGGGAGTATGTTGTAATATAAATAAGGTTAATAATGGGTGAAATCATTGTGTTATGAATAAGGTCAGTAATAGGGGAGTGTATTGTAATATAAATCGGTTGAGTAATAGGCAAGATCATTGTATTATAAATATTGCCAGTAATAGGGGACTTTATTGTAATTTAAATAAGGTTAGTAAGAGGTGAAATCATTGTATTATAACTAGTGCCAGTAATGGGGGAGTGTATTGTAATATAAATAAGGTTAGCAATGGGCGAGATCATTGTATTATAACTAGTGCCAGTAATGGGGGAGTGTATTGTAATATAAATAAGGTTAGTAATTGGCGAGATCATTGTATTATGAATTAGGTCAGTAATGGAGGAGTTTATTGTAATATAAATCGGTATAGTAATAAGCGAGATCATTGTATTATAAATAGTGCCAATATTTGGGGGAGTGTATTTTAATATATATACAGTTAGTAATGGGCGAGATCATTGTATTATGAATAAGGTCAGTTGTGACTGAGTTTATTGTAACATAAATCGGTATAGTTATAAGCGAGATCATGGTATTATAAATAGTGCCAATATTTAACGTAGTGTATTGTAATATAAATAAGGTTATTAATGGGCGAGATCATTGTATTATGAATAAGGTCAGTAATAGGGGAGTTTATTGTTATATAAGGTCAGTAATAGGGGAGTGTATTGTAATATAAATAAGGTTAGTAATGGGCGAGATCATTGTATTATAAATAAGGTCAGTAATAGGGCGGTGAACTGTAATATAAATAAGGTTAGTAATGAGAGAGATCATTGTATTATGAATAAGGTCAAATCAAATCAAATCAAAATCTTTATTTACTCACTCAAACATAAATCATAAGGTTACATAGATACATAGTTATATGAAGAAAATAAATACATCGATATATACAAATAAATCTACATGTTTTATATGTGAGTACCTTCCACATAAGCCCAAGGCTTGTGCGTGGAAGGGAGTTCTTTAATTCAAAAATAAAAATAGAGAATAAAAAAAAAAGCTCAATCTTAAACAGTACAATGAACAATTAATACTAAAACTAATGGACTACTCTTATTCAGGATTAAATAAAAAATTCAAACTGAATAAAATACACAATTTGATGAGTTATGGCAATTTAATAAAAATAAAAATTAAACAATTTTGGATGGTATTTAAAACAAGAAAATGTTGAATGCTTTTGATTAGGGTTATTATGAAAGAAAAAAATGTATATATGTATATATAAAAAAGATAAACACAATGGAAAAAGGGGGGGAAAAAAAAGAACTATGCAGCAAAATGAAATCAAAGAGCAAAAGGCAGAAAGTCAGAGGGACGAAGGAAGTGCAATGTTATGAAGCGGTCATCTATACTCAGAACTGATCAGGGCCTCAAACCGATTCCTCCTCCAGGTCCATAAGCCAATTGATTATCATTGTTTTATAAACATATAAGCTAACTTGTGGAAATTTAAGAGGGTTCGGTAAATTTCTAAACAAACAGGTGAGCAATGTAATGTGAACAAGTATAATTAACTGTTTTGAAAATTTTTGGAACTAAGGGGTTTAAGCTTACTGCATGCCGCGTTTCATAATGATGCAAGTTGACAGAAAAATTTAATAATTTCGAGTACGAATAAAAAGCATAAGAGTACGAATAAATAGTTGTGCTAATTGTTAGAACTTTTGTGGTTTTAAATAATTCAATTGATGGAAACGATTTGCCTTTGCCAATGATGATTTTAAGTAAATATTTCTGGCTTTTATTGAGTTGTTCTATGTGAGTTCTGTAAGCTCCTCCCCAGCATATGATGCCATATTGTAATACTGATTGAACGTGTGCATAATAAACAGACTTAATTGAATTAAAATCTAAAACTCCATGAAGTTGCTTGAAGGCAAAAATTAACTTTCTAATTTTTTTATTAATATAGGCAATATGAAGATCCCATTTTAACTTATTGTCATATATAACTCCAAGATATTTATATTGGCTGACTCTATCTACTTTATAACAGTCACAATTATAATTCATATAATTGCCACATGTGTGAACTCTTAAGGTTAGCCCCATTGGTGGCTCGCTCCCTTCCCTCAGTGCAATTGGTAAACATTTGGTTTTGGAGATATTCATTGTTAACTTATTTTGGTCAAACCAAGTTTTAATTAGACTCAAATCTTGAGTTGCACAATTAAAGGTCTCCAACCATGATTTTTGTTCGACCAGAAAAGCAGTATCATCTGCAAAGAAAAATAATTTGGATGTGATATTAATTTTAGATAAATTATTAATATAAATAAGAAACAGAAGAGGTCCTAGGGTACTTCCCTGGACAACCCCGAAATCTATTGGTCTCGCTTCGCTCAAAAGACCGTCAAGTGCCACAACTTGAAGCCGAACACTTAAGTAGCTTTTAAACCATTTGAGAGTGACACCTCTGAATCCGATACATTCTAACTTTTTAAAAAGAATATTTCTATCTAAAGAATCAAATGCTTTGGCAAGATCAATAAAGCACATAAGTAGTTTATTGTTGCGGTTAACTGAATTCATAATATGTTCATTAATTAAATAAAATGTATCAGAAGAGTTTATTCCTTTCCTGAAGCCAAATTGATTGTCACACAATAGCTTATTGTCTTCAAGATAACTTTGGGTTTGGATCTTAACAACTTTCTCAAGAATTTTAGATAGAACGCTCAGCAAAGATATAGGACGATAGTTATTAAGATCTGCCTTATCATTATTTTTGTATAAAGGAATTACTTTTGCATATTTTAAATACCTTAGGAAAAAGTCCCGAGGCTATACTTTGATTAATAATATGCGTTAGAGGATTAATTAAAAAATTCAATATTATCTTTTACTGCTCTTGTGGGAATATTATCGTAACCGGGAGCAGAGCCACCCCTGAGGGACCTAACACACCGCTTCACCTGTTCCTCAGTTCACCGGACTCAATGAAAACTCGCATTCAGCTTGAAAACCTGAATCATCTACTACAGGTGGACCTGAAGGAGTAATTTTATCGGCCAGATTCTTTCCGATTTGAGAAAAATATTGATTGAATGAATTCGCAGTTTCCAAAGGGCTGCCCTCCATGATGTTATTGAAATTTGTTTTATTTTTTGCTTTCCCTAAACCAGAAATTTCTCGAATGGTTTTCCAAAACAATTTTGGATTGCTTATCGAATTATCAATTTGGGTTTTTATAAGTAGTTGGTCTTAGCTGATTTTATTTGGTGGTTAATATTTGCTCTTACATCAAGATATTGCATTCTATATTCAGGATTAAATGGATTTTTTTTAAACCAATTTACTAATTTTATCTCTTTGTCTAATCAGTTTTATAATGTCCAAAGTAATCCAGGGTTTCAGTTTTTTCAGTCTGGTTGAATTTAATTTAGGTTTAGTGGCTTTTTCTATTGCTAATTTAATCTTATCAGAAAATAATTCACAAGCTGTGTCAAGATCGTAGCACTCCACGACGTCACTCCAGACTTCCCCCCCTCAAATTCCTACTCAAAAGAGCCCAATCTAAATAAGTTTTGGTTTCGATGGTTTAGTTGCGTTTTTGTTGAAATTTCTTTAGAATGATTCATTTTCAGTCCAATCATATAATGATCAGTAATATCGGTTTCAAGAATAAAGGTAGCGATCGCACTGTCATCTATGTGACTAGTAAAAATATGGTCAATACATGTACTTGATTCTTGTGTCACACCGAGTAGGTTTAATCAATACAACAGGTCAGACCAGCCCCCGCGAGACAGTCAAGGTACGTTTCTCTATGATAATCCACGTTTCCTGACAAAATATCAATATTAATATCCCCAACAAAAATATATGTACAATTTCTTATTGTAGAGCTATAGTAATGTTCCAGTGATTTATTAAACGTATCGCAATCCGTGGCAGGGCTTCTATACACTGCCAGAACGCTGTATGGCCTTGAACCAATCACGAAGTCTAACTGAAGACCGTTTGACTGGCCAAGTTGAATTTGTGTGCAGGAAACGCCCAGATCAGTATTGGCATAAAGACGAGTCCGTCGTTCCTATTTATATGTTGCTTGTAAATAAATAGTCAAACCCTTATAATTCAGAAAAATATTCAGATTCCCCGTGCCACGTTTCACTTAATATAATTAAATCAATTTAATTTTAATAGCCTCTAAAATTGCTAATAGATTATCTAAATTTTTATTAATACTACGTATATTAAGGTGTATAATTTTTAAACTAAGATTGTCCTCATCTGTAAACCATTCCGTAAACACCCCTAGTAGAGTCCGTAGAGTGACAAGTAATTTGTCTGTACTGTTCAAGAGTCGTCATGAAGTCATTGTTCCAAGACCGCTCCGTTGTTGTGTCGTCTTCCCCCGCCCCGCCCCCATCCCACATAACATCAAACTGGTTTTACTAGTCGAATGGGATATAACTGTAACTATAAGTGAAATACCTGTATAAATGAACATATTGTAAGGATTAGCTAGTTTGCTCCTTAAGATAATTTTACTGATTGTATAATGAGATAAAGTTACTAGAGAGAAGAAAAAAAAATAAATAAATAAATAAATAAAAAATAAATAAACAAACTGAATAAACGTAATCTATTCACATTTAAATAACTAAACCTATATTGATTTTAACTGCTTACGTTGAGTGTAAAAAATGAATTTCCATAATTTAGTTTAAACAAATCTATTAGGCTTCTACAAAATATATTTCATGGATGAATGAAGGCTTTGAATTTACACTGTCATCCAGTCCTTTATAATTTGACTATCCATATTAGATGTGATTAGTATGAAGTATTGGATATAAAATTATTAAATATGGAAGAATTAAATATAAAATTATTATGTATGCTTATTTTTAAAATATATGCTATTTATATTATCAGTAATATTACACACATAATAGTTTCTGTGTCAATAAAACAAAACAGTGAAGATGAGAGTATCAGCGTTTAAGAATGTATTTGCTAAGCACATAGAAACCAAAATCATTATTAATAATAATTACATATAAACAGCGTAGTTACAGTTATATCATTAAAAACCGAAAGATACTAATATTACTTATATTTTTATACTTATATAATTAAACTTAAATGTTACATCTCAATGAAAATATAATTTACACAGAATTGAAATCTATTAAGAATTATATAAAATTACTCAATTTACTCTTATTAAATTAGCTTTCAGACACTCAAAACAAGAGAATGATTAGTTATATTTAAAAATGTACGATATTAAGAAAGAAAAGGAATGGAAAAAAAAAGTACTATTTAAAAGCTTAATTGAGATTTCTTACTTTAATATGATTTTATCAAAAGCCTCTAGCTATTCATAATTCCTATTCATATTATTGGATTTAGAATAGATATTACTCCTTTGAGAAAAATAACTTAAGTAACCTATTGTTAATTATAATATTTAAACCAATAATAATATTAACCAAAATAATATTAACTGTTTGTTATTGTAACATTTCACGTTAATAAAAGAGAAAGAAATGAAAGGGGATTATTTAACCAATAACCTTACATTTGATATGAAATAAACAAACTAATAATCACAGAAAATGAATACATTGTTAAGTACATTTATGATGTTATATTTTGTGTGGGTTTAAGCTATAAAATGAGTGGTTTCAACTTTTAAAGATTATATTGACACATAATTATACTAGTTTATTTAAAAATATACCAATTAAACATTTAAGAAAAACAGACAACTTCTTTTTGTTGTGACCATTTATGAGCATATTTAAGACTAAATATGGCAACTTGAGTGTATTGAAAAGACAAAGACCTAATCATTATAATTAATTGATATGTAGAATATTTAAATATTTATTGACAGAACATTTACAAAATGTAATAATTACTCACAACCTTGTTATTTAATACAGGTCAAAAATAAAAAAAACAATTTTTAAGTAACAAAAATTTACGAAATATATAGATAAAGGTGAAATAAGTTGAGTTTTATTAAAAGAAATATAATATCTTACGAAATGTTAATTATTATTTTTTTTCTTTTCTTCCTTTATTTATTCTGTTGTCAAAACGAAAACTAAAACAGACGAAAATAATATAAAAGCAAATCAATAGCATCCTCAGCAAAGTAAAATTTATAATATTACTTAACAGACTGTGTCAGTAGTTTATCCAGATCCTCCATAGTTCTCAGGTGCTGAGGCTGACTGTCTATTGTCTTTTTAGCGAACACCTTGCCGCTGTAGGTCCACGCAAGCCGCCAGCTTCTTCTCCCTCTTGAGTTGACGAGCTTTCCCAAGGATTTGCTTGTAGGTAGGAGTAAGCTTGTAGGTCATTTATAAAGATGGGGTAGGATGGCCAGTGGTCGGATAGCTTGGCTCCAGTGAGAGTTTGACGATGTTCCTTGCACGCATTCATCCAAGTTATTTTAGCCATCCGGTGTGACGAATTTAACAACAATACTAGGGTTAGGCCGACGGTCCGTCACGGCGAGGCGGTGAGCCACCGACACGTCATACTCGTTGAACTTAATTTTTAGGCCCTGACATATACGGTCTAATATCATGTACAAGTTCTCGCCCCTATTAAATGGAACTCCAACAATTTCAATGTTGTCGGATCTGGAATATTGCTGAGCTTCCATTAATTCTACTTTCACCTGAGATAACTCTTTCTTTGTTTCCGTCAACTCATTGTTCAACTTGTCTATTTCGATTTTCCTGGACGTGTTTTCCGAGGATAGGTTTGAGACTGAAACTTGTAGTGTTTGAGATAGTTTTGTTCACCATGTCCAGTTGCTCCTTCACGTCTTTAACATTTAGAGTTAACGACACTAATCTGCTTGGTCAAGTCTTTTCGAAGAAGGTTAATACAGTCCAAAATAGGATTTCCATCCACTGGCGACGGCAATTCTCCCGTATCACATTTATCACATATCCATGAACCCTTTTTCCTGGCTGTGAGTTTCTTAAAGTTTTCTGCGGTTTTTACACGTGAACACGCAAAATGTAGCACGTTTTTTCAGTCTACACAATGTAAAGCCTCGTCTGTGTTAACCGTCTCCGAACACTCTCCACAAACCGACATAATAGCACTTAAACACAGAACACAACACTACAGTGATACTTAAGACAGAAAAATGCACTAAAATAACTAAAGTAAATAATAATCCAAACTATAGAGACTAGCAGGACGGGGCAGGCGGGATACACACTATGCGTTCAAAGGGCAAACGACCTGCTCGAGCGGCATCCAGATAAGAACTCAGGTCAGTAATAGGGTAGTGAACTGTAATATAAATAAGGTTAGTAATGGGTGAGATTTTTGTATTATGAATACGGTCAGTAATAGGGGAGTGTATTGTAATATAAATAAGGTTAGTAATGGGCGAGATCATTGTATTATAAATAGTGCCAATTGTTTGGGGTGTGTATTGTAATATAAATAAGGTTATTTATGGGCGAGATCATTGTATTATAAATAGTGCGAATTTTTGGGGGAGTGTATTTTAATATTAATAAGGTTAATAAAGAGCGAGATCGTTCTATTATAAATAGTCCCAGTAATGGGGGAGTGTATTGTAATATAACTAAGTTTAGTAAAGAGCAAGATCATTGTTTTATGAATAAGGTCAGTTATGACATAGGTTAATGTAATATAAATCGGTATAGTTATAAGCGAGATTATTGTATTATAAATAGTGCCAATATTTGGGGGAGTGTTTTGTAATAAAAATAAGTTTAGTAAAGGGTAGATCATTGTATTATAAATAATGCTTGTAATGGGGGAGTGTATTTTAATATAAATAAGGTTAGTAATGGGTTAGATCATTGTATTATAAAAGGTGCTAGTAATGGGGAATTGTACTGTAATATAAAGAAGGTTAGAAAGGGCCGAGATCTTTATATTATAAATAAGGTCAGTAATGGGGGATTGTATTGTATCATAAATAATATTAGTAATGGGCGAGATCATTGTTTTATAACTACTGCCAGTAATAGGGAATCATATTATAATATAAATAAGGTTAGTAAAGAGCGAGATCATTGTATTATCAATAAGATCAGTACTGCGGGAGAGTATTGTAATATAAATCGGTTTAGTAATGGGCGAGATCATTGTATTATGAATAAGGTTAGTCATGGGGGAGTGTATTGTAATATAAATCGGTTCAGTAATAGGCGAGATCATTGTATTATAAATAGTGCCAGTAATAGGGGAGTGTATTGTAATTTAAATAAGGTTAGAAAGGGGCGAAATAATTGTATTATAAAATTGCCTATGGGGATGATTTAATATAATAAGGTTAGTAAAAGGGAGATCAATCTATTAATAAATCCCAAATAATGGGGAGTTTGTAATTTGTAAAAAAATAAGTTTTTAAAGTGCGATACTTGGGGGGATTATAAATAAGGCATATGGGAATGTATTGTAATAAAAAAATAAGGAAAAAAATGGACGAAGATCATTCTATTAAAAAAGTCATAATGGAGGGGGTTTAAAATTTTAATAAAAATTGGTTTTAAAAAAATAATGAATCGTTGTATTATAAATTTTCCAATATTTGGGGGAGTGTAATTTTAATATAAATAAAGTTAGTGGGGTCAGATAAAGGGTTTAATTAAATATTTGGCCAATAAAATTTTTGGGGTAAATTTAATTGAAAAAAAAAAAAGGTTTTAACGGCGAGATCATTGAAAATGAATAAGGTCAGTAATGGGGAAGTAAATTTTTAAAAAAATGGTTAGTAATAGGATTCATTGTATTATAAATGACCCTGTAATGGGGGAGTGGTATTTTTAAACTAAATAATTTAGTAATAGGCCCAAGATCCTTGAAAATTAAAAAATATATTTTTTAATGTAAAAATTTTTTAAAAAGGGGCCTTTTTTTTGTATTGTAAAAAATTTTAAATACAAAAGGGGGTTTTTTTTTTCCGTAATTGGCGGAGAAAACGCATTTATTATTAAGTGCAGTAATGGGGAAAATGTAATTTTAATAATAAATTGGGGTTGTAATAGGGGAAAACATTTTTATAAAAAGGCCTTTTTTGGGGGGGTGTATTTTAAAAAATTAAGGGTTTTAAAGGCGAATCATTGTATTATAATTTTGGCCATTTGGGGAAAAATATTGTAATAAAATAAGGGAAAAAAATTTTAGATCATTCTTTTTAAATAGCCCCTAAGGGGGTGTATTATAAAATAAAAATAAAGGCGAAAACTTGTATATAATTTTGGTACATTTTGGGGGGTATTGTAAATAAAATAAGGAAAAAAGGTAGATCATTGTATTTTTAAAAAAGGCAGTAAAGGGGTGTATTGTAATATAAAAAAGGAAATGGGGGAATTTGTATTATAAAAAGGATAATGGGAGTTATTGTAAAATTTAAAAAAGGATTAATGGGGAATCTTGATTATAAAAAAGGGGAGTAATGGGGATGTATTGTAATAAAAAAGGTTTTAATGGGCGAGATCATTTATTAATGGTAAATCGGGAGTTATTTAATTAAAAAAGGTTTTAATGGGAATCATTGGTTAAAAATAAGGGAAAAATTGGGAATTTTTTTGTAATATAAATAAGGTTATTTAAAGGGCGAGATCATTGAAAAGAATAAGGGGCATAATTGGGGATTTTTATTTTAATTAAATAAAAATTTTTAATGGGGGAATCATTGTTTTAAAAAAGGGCATTTAAATTTGGGATGTATTTTAAAATTAAAATTAGGGAAAAAGGGGAAATTTTTTGTTTATAAAAAAGGTATAATTGGGAGTATTGAATAAAAATAAGGTTATTTAATGGGGAGATTATTGTAAATTTTAAAAAAGTTATAATAAAAGGATTTGAAAAATAGAAAAAAGGATAAAGGGGATTTTAAAGTATATAAATAAGGGTTTTTTTAAAAGGGAAAAGAATCATTGTATCATAATAAGGGATTAAAGGGGAGTTTTATTGAATTTAAAAAGGTTTTTAATTTCGAACATTGTAATTAATAAGTTATTTAAAAGGGGTGTTATTGTAAAATAAATAAGGTTATAAAGGCAGTCATTGTATTAAAAATAGTAATGGGGATGTATTTAAAATAAAAAATTTTGTAAAACGGAAATTTATTTAAATAGGGCAGTAATGGGGTGTATTTTGTATAAAATAAGGTTAGTAATGGCGGTCATTTTATTATAAAAGTAATAAGGGGGTTGTAATTTAATATAAAAAAAATTTTGTAAAGGAGATCATTTAAATTTAAATAGTCCAGTAATTTTGGGGGTGTATTGTAAAATAAAAAGTTATAATGGGGATCTTGTATTTAAAAAGGCCCTAAAAGGGAAATTAAAAGTAAATAAAAAAGGGTTTTGTAAGGGCGAAATCTTTTTTTATAAAAGTCAGTAATGGGGTTTATTGTTAATAAAAAAGAAAAGGTTTTTTAATGGGGGAGAATATTGTTTGTAAAATTTAAAGGGATTAAAGGGGAGTTTATTGTAAAAAAAATGGGATAATGGGGAAATATTGTAATTTTAAAAAGGTATAATGGGGAGGTTTTTGTAAAAAAATAAGCATAATGGGGGACGATTTATTTTGGGAGGAAATAAAAATGGTTAGTAAAAGGGGACGAAAAAAAACCCTTGGGGGATTTTTAAAAATTTAAAAAGTTAGTAATGGGAGGGAAGTTTTTCCTTTTTTTTAAAAAAAATAAGGGGTTTTTTTTAAAAAAGTTTGGGAATTTTTTAAAAAAAAGGTTTAAAAAATATTTTTTAAAAAATTTTTGGGCCAGTAAGGGAGTGTATTTTAAATAAATAAGGGTTTGAATGGGAGATCATTATTATAATAGTGCCGTTTAAAGGGGGAAAAATATTGTAAAATAATAAAAGGGGGTTTTTTAATGTGGATATTTATTAATTTTAAAAAGTAGTTTAAAGGGGAAAAGGTATGTAATAAAAAAAGTTAGTAAAGGGGGATTATTGTATTAAAAAATTCCAGTAATAGGAAGTGTATTGAAATAAAATGGGTTAGTAATGGGGCGAATCATTTATTAAAAATAAGGCCATAATGGGGGTTATTTTTAATAAAAGGGTTTGTAAAGGTAAATCATTTAAAAAATAGTAGTAATGGGGATGTTTGTATATAAATAAGTTTTTGTAAGGCGAGATTTTGTATTATAAATAAGTAATTAAGGAAGGTATTTAAAAAAAAAGGAAAAAAGGGGAGATATGTATTATAAAAAGTGCCAGTAATGGGGGGGTTATGTAATATAAATAAGGTTATTTTTGGCGAGTCTTGTATATAAAAAAAGGGCAATAATGGGGGAGTGTATTGAATATAAAAAAGGTTATTTAAAGGGGGAGATCATGTTTTTTAAAAAGTCCGTAAGGAAGTGTATTTTTAAAATAAATTTGGTTATTTAAGGGGGAGTCATTGTATTATAAAAAGGTCGTAATTGGGATTTTATTGTAGTTAAAATAAGGTTAATAAAGGGTGAAAACATTGTATTATAAAAGGCGTAATTTTGGGGATTTTTTGTAAAAAAAGGTTTAAAGGGAATCATTTATATGCAAAATTTTAAAGGGGATTGATTTAATAAAAAAGGGTTATAAGGCGAAACCTTTATTAAAATTTATAATGGGGAGGTATTGTAAAAAATGGTTAAATGGGAAATCATTGATATAAAAAGGTTTTAAAAAGGGGGGTATTTTAAAAAAAATAAGGTTATTTAAGGGTAAATCATTGTTTATAAAAGGGCAGTAATTGGGGGGGTTTTATTGTAGTATAAAAAGTAAAAAAAATGGGGGGGAAACTTTTTATTATAAAAAGGTCAGTAATTTGGGATTGTAATTTTTATAAAAAGGAAAAATGGTGAGATCTATTTATAAATAGTGCCCTAATGGGAAATGTATTGTAAAATAATAAGGTTTTTAATTTTGGCGAATCATTGTATCATAAAAGGTAAAAAAATTGGGAGTTTATTGTAATATAAATAAAGGTTTTTAATGGGCGAGATCCTTGTATTATATAAAGGCAGTAATTTTGGGGGTTTTTTTGTAAATAAATAGGGTTATTAATGGATAAGATCATTGTATCATGAATAAGAACATTAAACGGGGGGTGTATTTAATATAAAATTAAGGGTTATTAAATGGGGAGATATTGTATATGATAACATATTATGGGAGTTATTTTTAAAATAAATAAGGTTTTTTTAAAAAGGGTGAGATCATTGTATCTAAAAGGTCCTAAATTGGGGGGAAAAGTATTTTAAATAAAGGGGTTTAAAAATGGGGAAATAAATTTTATTATGAAAAGGTCAGTAATTTGGGGGTTTTATTTTATATAAAAAAAGGTTAATAATTTGGGGGGATTTTGTATTATAAAAATTCAGTAAGGGAGTGTATTGTAATAAATAAATTTTTTAAGTTTTAAAGGGGGTTGTATTTTTAATAAAATAAGGTTATTTTTTGGGCGAATTCATTTTTATATAAAGGGCAAGGGGTGTTTGTAAAAAAATAAGGTTTTTAAGGAGGAAAATTGTATTATAAAATAAGGTTATTAAACGGGAGAGTATTGTAATATAAAAAAGTTTATTAATATAATCTTTATTATAATTAGGTTTATTAATCGGGGAGTGTAATTTTAAAATCATTGTATTTAAAAGGCAGTAATTGGGGATTTTATTTTTTATAAAAAGGTTAATAATGGGCAGATATTATTAAAAAGGTGCCAGTAAGGGGATGTATTGTAATTAAAAAGGTTAGAAAGCGAGCATTTTATATTAAAAAAAAAATTAATGGGGATTTATTGTAAAAAAAAATATTAAATGGGCGAGATCATTGTTTAAAAATAAGCATAATTGGGATTTTAAATTTTAATAAAATAAGGGTTTTTAAGGGCGAGACATTTAAATAAGGTCATTAATCGGGAGGTATTTTAAATTAAAAGTTATTTAATGGGTGAGAAACAATTTTAATGAAAAAAGTCATAAAGGGGGGTGTATTTTAATATAAATGGTTATAATGGGAGATCATTTTATTAAAAGGCCGTAATGGGGGTTGATTTTAATATAAAAAAAGGTTAAAAAGGGAATCAAATTTTTATAAAAGTCATAATTGGGGATGTATTGAGTAAAATAAGGGTTATAAAGGCGAATTATTGTATTTAAAAAAGGCCCGTAAAAGGGAGAGTGTATTGTAATTTTTTTTTTAAGGATTAAAAAGGGGGAATTTTTTGAAGTATAAAAAAAGGTTATAATGGAAAAGATCGTTGTATATACAGGAAAAAATGGGGGGTATTTTAAAATAAAAAGGTTTTTTTGGGAGATCATTGTATAAAATAAGGTTTTTTGGGGAGTTTATTTTTAAAATAAATAAGGTTATTTTGGGGAGACATTGTATAGAATAAGGTTTTTAAATGGGGAAAAAATGTAAATTAAAAGAGAAAATTGTTTTTTATTAAAAAGGGGAAAGGGGGATTGTATTTAACATAATAAGGGGTTAATAAATGGCGAGATTTTGTATAAAAAATATGCCCCATAATGGGGGGGTTTGTAATTGGTTTAAAAAAATAAAAAATAAGGATAATGGGGATGTATTGTAATATAAAAAAGGTTATTAAAGGAGAGGAAAATTTACATTAAAAAAGGTTATTAATGGGGAGTGTATTGTAAAAATAAATAAGGTATTAATGGGGAAAAATCATTGTAATAAAGTGATAAAGGGAAATGTATTGTAATAAAATAAGGTTTTTAATGGCGAGATATTGTATAAAAATAGGATTTAAGGGATTTATTGTAAATAAATGGGTTATAATGGGGAATCAGTATATAATAAGGCAGTAATGGGGGAAATTTTTTGTAAATTTTAATGGGTTTGAAAAAGGGGGAATATTGTATTAAAAAGGGGCCCTAATGGGGAAATGTTTTAATTAAAAAAGGTTGTTAAGGGTAAATCATTGTTTATAAATAGTGCCCTTAAAGGGGGTTTATTGTAATATAAATAAGTTAAAGGGGAGACATGTATTTTAAAAAAAGGCCCTAATGGGGAAAATTTTTAAATTTTAAAAAAAGGTTATAATGGGGAAAAAATTTTATTTAAAAGGCGAATTGGGGATTTTAAAAGAATATAATAAATTTTAAATGCAGATCAGTATATAAATAAAGGATATGGGGGGTTATTGTAATATAAAAAAGGTTTTAAGGAGAGGGAATATTGTATTAAATAAGTTATAATTGGGAGTTATTTTTTTATAAATAAGGTTTATTTAATGGGGAGATTCTTGTAAAATAATTAGGGGAAATGGGGAGTTATTGTAAAATAAAAAAGGGTTTTAAGGGGCGAATCATGTATAAAAATTAAAGGGGTAAAGGGGGAGGTAATGTAATAAATTTTTAAATAAGGTTTTTTCAGTAAAGGGGGGGTGTATTTAAAAAAATAAGGTTAGAAAAAGCGGCCCTTTTATATAAATAGTCAAAAAGGGGGGGGTTTTTAAATTAATAAAAAGGTATAAGGTGGAATCATTTAATTTTAAATAAAACAGTAATGGAGAGTGTTTGTAATAAAATAAATTGAATGGGAATATTGTATTAAAAATAGGCCAGTAATGGGAGTGTATTGTAATATAAATGGGGTTTTAATGGGCAATATTTTTATTTTAATAGGCCCGTAATGGGGTTGTATGTAATATAAAAAGGGGTTTTTAAAAATTTGAATCATTTATTTAAAAAATCCTTTAAAAGGGGGTTTATTGTAAATAAATGATTAAATGGCGGAAACTTGTATATAAATAAAGGCAGAATGGGGGGAATGTATTGTAATAAAATAAGGAGTAAAGGGTGGATCATTTATTATAAATAGTCCAGTAATGGGAAATTTTATTGTAAAAATAAGTTTAAATGGCGATCATTTTTTAAAAAATGTCCAATAATGGGAGTTAAGTAATATAAATGGTTAAATGGGCAATCATTGATTTAAAAAAAAAGCCAGAAATGGGGGTTTATTTTAAATAAAAAAGGTTAAAAGGGAATCATTTATTTTAAAAGTCATTTTGGGGGTTTAAAATATATAAAAAAGTTATAATTTGGAATCATTGTATTATAAATAAAGGCATAAAGGGGGATTTATTTAATTAAATAAAGGAAAAATGGGGAATCAAAAGTATTATAAAAAAGGATAAGGGGAGTGTATTGTAAATAAATAAGGTTATTAATGGCGAGTCATTGTATATAATGGTTTTAAAGGGGATTATTGTAAAATAAAAATTTTTAAAGTTAAATTAATGGGAAAGGGGGGTTATTGTAAATTATAAATAAAATCAGTAATGGAGAGTGTATTTAAATAAATAAGGTTAAATGGGGGATCATTGTATTTTTAAAAGGTAGTAATTTGGGGGGTTTATTTGATAAATAAAGGGTTTTAATGGGGGTGAAAAATCATTGTATTAAAAAAAGGTGTATGGGGAAATTTTTTGTAATTATAAATAGGTTATTAATTGGGGGGATCATTGTTTATATAAAGGGATAAAGGGGGATGTATTGTAATAAAATAAGGTTAAAGGGAGATCTTGAAATTTAAAAAAGGATAATGGGAGTTTATTTTAATAAATAAGGTTATTAAAAGGGGAGACATTGTATCTAAAAGGGATAAAAGGGGGGTGTTTTTAATATAAATAAGGTTATTAATGGGGGAATCATGAAAATTTTTTAAAGTCGTAATGGGGATTTTATTGTATAAAAAAGGTTAAAAAGGGGAATCATTGTATTAAAAAGGCAGAATTTTGGGGATGTATTGAAATAAATAAGGGTTTTAAAAGGGGGGGGAAAATTTTTATTTTAAAAAAGGCCGTAAAGGGGGGTGAATGTAATATAAAACTTTTGGGGTTTTTGTTAAAAAGGGAAAATCATTTTATAAAAATTAAGGGATTTTAAAGGGGAGTTATTGTAATAAAAATAAGGTTATAAGGCGAGTCATTGTATTATAATAAAGGGTTTAAAGGGGGGTGATTGTAATATAAAAAAGGTTATTTAAAGATGAATCATTTAATAATAAAATAATGGGAGTGTAATTTTAATTTTTAAAAAAGGGATAATTGGGGGAAAATTGTAAAAAAAAGTAATAAAGGGAGTTTTTTAAATTTTAAAAAAAGGATAATGGGGAATTATTGTATATAAAAGGCAGTAATGGGGTTGTATGTATATAAAAAAAGGGGTTTTAATGGAAATCATTTATTATAAAAGGTATAATGGGGGGTGTAGTAGTAAAATAAATTATAAGGGAGATTTTATAAATATTATAAATATGTTAAAAAATAAGGGAAAAAATTGGGGAAATTTGTATTAAAATAAAACAGTAATGGGGGATTTTATTGTAAAATAAAAAAAAGGGGTTTTAATGGCGAAACATGTATATAAAAAAAGGGATAATGGGGAAATGTTTGTAAATAAAAAAGGGATTTAAAGGGGATATTTTTATTTTTTTTAATTTTTTTTAATATAAATAAGGTTTTTTAAGGGGAGATCATTGAAAATAATAAGTTAAATTAACGGGAGTGTAAAATAAAAAAAGGAAAAGGGAATCATTTTATTTGAAAGAAAGGATAATTGGGGGTTTTTTTGTAATAAATTTAAAGGGTTTAAAATGGGGAATATGTATTAAAAAGGGCAGTAATTGGGGATTTTATTGTAAATATAAAAAGGTTTTTAATGGGAATTGTATATTAAGGTATAAAATTTAGGGTAAAAATTAATTTTTAAGGGGCGAATCTTTATATAAATAAATTATTAATGGGGGAGTGTTTTGTAAAAAATAAGGGTTTTTTAATGGTAAAAATCATTGTTATAAAATTATTAAAGGGGGTAATTTTAAAAAAAAAAGGTATAATGGGGAGTTTGTATTTAAAATAAGGATAATGGGGGATTTATTTAAATAAAAAGGGAGTAATGGGGAAATATTGTATATAAAAAAAGGGAGTAAAGGGAGATTCTTGTATTATAAAAAAGGTAAATATTTGGGGTTGGGGTTTTTGTTTTAAATAAGGGGTTAAAGGGGGAGACATTGTATTAAATAAGGATAATTGGGGATGTATTTTAATATAAATAAGGTTATTTAAAGGCAGATCATTTATTTTAATAAAGGTTTTTTCGGGAGTGTATTTAAATATAAATAAGGTTTTTAAGGGGGCGAGATATGTATCTAATAAGTCATAATTTTGGGGTTTTATTTTAAATAAATGG
The DNA here is from genome assembly GCA_035578905.1 of Stictocephala bisonia. NCBI lineage: Eukaryota > Metazoa > Arthropoda > Insecta > Hemiptera > Membracidae > Stictocephala > Stictocephala bisonia. The sequence goes on along the minus strand of JAQJVL010000393.1, from coordinate 774,752 downwards.
TTAAAAATGGGGAAATATTGTATATAAAAAGGTAGTAATTGGGGGGTTTTGTATATAAATGGATAAATGGGGGAAATATTTTTAATTTTAAAACAGTTATGGGGTGTATTTTATATAAATAAGGTTATAATGGGGAGTTTTGTATTTTAAAAAAAGGCCAGTAATGGGGGTTTTTATTGTAATTAAATAAGGTATAAAGGGGGATATTGAAATTAAAAAGGATAATGGGGGATTTATTGAAAAAAATGGATAAGGGGAAAAATTTTATTTAAATAAAAAGGGATAATGGGAAGGTTTTTCATAATAAAATTATTTAAACGGAATATTGTTTAAATAGGTAAATTGGGGTTATTGTATAAAAATAAGTTAAAGGGGGGAAAATGTATTATAAAAGGAGTAATTTGGGATGTATTTTTAAAATAAGGTTAATAAGGGCAGATCATTGTATTTAAAAAGTGCCGTAAGGGGAGTTTTTTTGTAATATAAATAAAGGGAGAAAAGGGGAATTCTTATAAAATAAATAAGGTTAAAGGGGGAGTATTTAAAATAATAAGGTTTAAATTTTAAATGGGGGAGTGTATTGTAATATAAATAAGGTTAGTAATGTGTGAGATCATCTAATCTTCTAAATATATAAAAAGAGAAGTTCTGGCTCACTCATTGACTGATTCAACATCGTCTAGCAAAAGACATATAAGATAGAGACATTTAATATAGTACATATATTTATCTTATGCCCTACAGGCGCATTTAGGAAGGATATTCCTAAATTTCTTTCTTAGTGCCCGTCATACACACAGCCCCTTAAAAATTCCTTTTTTTGTGAAAATAATATTAGATTAGTTTTAATAATTTAATAACAGCTGTTTTGTAAATAAGTAAAAATGTTTATTTTGTATTTTTGACATTATACTATTGATGCATTAAAAGTGTAATGTTCAGCTGTTAAACAAAAACAAATTAAATGAACACGTTTGAGTTAACCTAAGTTATACCATTGATTTTATACACAAATAGATTTCCCATCTAATGTTAAAATTTGAGTTTCAAAATATCAGCTTTTTTGTGGTCCATTGTGAAGCTCTAGTGTAGTTCCATGTAAATATAGTGCAGTTTAAACCAGCTGTGGTGGGGGACCTCACTAACTAGCCAAATTACCGCCACAAATATTCCTATCTATTGTAATAATAGGGTAATACTCATAATATTGTATAATCAAGGGTAATACCATTGGCTCTACATACTAATAAATAGATAGCAACGCAAGTATTGTAAGTGAAATACTGTTAATACATTTAATATTGTGATTGTACGTTATACAGTTAATCTAGTATTATTATTAGTCAAAAGTCACATGCCAAGGCCGAAGGTTGAGGTGTATCCCTTAGTTGTAATATAAGTAGGGTTAACAATGGAGGAGTGTATAGTAATATAAGTAGGGTTAGTTAAAATGCAGTAACAATGAAAAGATTTACTACGTAGACGTATGCTCACTCTGGTAGTACTATGTTAACAAGTACTATCCGACAATCTGTGTTGGTGATAGAGAATTTCGCAGGCGGTTTCAGTCAGCAGACGGGTTTCTACAGTTTCCGTAATTTATTGAGTTTACTGACACCAACAATAGGACAGGTCTCAACGTTGACGGTCTTTTAAAATGTAAAATTATTTCTACATCAGGTCTTAACCATCCTGTTCTACCAGTAAAAATGCACTATAAGTTGATGTTTGTATCCTGCAAGACATGTGCAAATAATCTAATCCGTACAGATTGTAATCATTCTGACGAAGTCCGCTCACTGGTAGGAACATGGACGATGGATGAGATACTCGTATGTAATGCAGTAGAAAAATGATACAAAAGTATGCACATGTATGAGTATGGGAGTACAAAATGGCGACGTATTAAAATGATGCCTTATTTACATCTAATGTAAAACAATTTCTGAAAATATTTATTTTATTTATTTTTATTTATTTATTTATTCATAAGACGCCGATCGTCAAGATATGGGCGAATATGGATTTCGAATGAGTGAGATGAGTGTAGATGAGCGAATGTAGTCATAGTTACAAACTAAGGCCGACTATTCCTTAGAAAGTGTAATTAATTAATAGCCCAATGACAAATGAACAGCCGGTGGTTATCAGCTGATCCTTCTCAAAATGTATTGACTCTGATTGGGATCGAACTGAGAACCTTTAGCACATGAAGCTGGGATTGAACCAACTACGCTACCGACCAATTTTAATAAAATAAAATAAAACAAAATAAAACAAAAGGCTGCAGGACATCCTTCATAGTGTGTGTCTCAAGAGCAAATCAAACCAAAATCTTTATTTACTCACTGAAATACACAAATCTTTAAGGTTACATAAACTACGAGATTTATAGTTAGATAAAATAAATAAATACATTGATATATCTATTGATATAAAGGTTAAACAAAAGGCAAATAAATAAAATAGTTACCTTTCCCCAAAGTTTGTGCGTGGAAGGAAGTTCTTAAATTCCAAAAATAAAAAACATAAAAAACTCAATCCTAAACAGCACAATGAACAATTAATACTAAAACTAATGGACTACTGTTAGTCAGATGAAATAAAAAATGCAAACTGAATAAATTACACAATTAGATGAATTATAGCAAAGAAATAAAATTAAATAAATATTAACAAATTTTAGACAATATTTAAAACAGGAAAATTTTGAATAACTTTTCACTAAAGTACAGTACTATGAAAAAAACCACACAATGAAGAAAAAAAGAAAGAATCACGCTGTAAAATGAAATCAAAATGCAAGAAAGTCAGAGGGACGAACGGAGTGCAATGTAATGAAACGGTCATCTACACTCAGAACTGTTCAGGGCCTCAACCGATTCCTCCTCCAGGTCCATAAGCCAATTGGTTATCAATATTTTATAAACATATACGCTGACTTGTGAACAACTCTCCTTACACTTTCACTGAGAGCATAAGGAAAAGTACATAAATCATTTCTACGAACGCGAAAATATTTTGTCTTGATCACTCAAAAATAAAGAAAAACAGCGGATACTAACAGCTCGATAAACTAATATTAAACTCCTTCTGGGACAAATTTGGACAAAAATAAAATCGAACAAAAACAACAATGATCAAGAATCCAAAGGAATCGTTTAAACAGTTAGAATATTCAAGTAAATATTCTGCAGATAATCAAAGACGAGGTCATACTGGCCAATTGGCAACATTTGGACATAGTGACCCACTAAAGACAGTTAATGTCGTTATTGCAGCGTATGCAAAGGCTCAAACTAAACGAATATCTCGAGAGGCTGGGGACCAAGTGTTGTACTATGACACAGATTCAGTAATTTATATCACAGGGCCTTCCAAGTATCCAGACGAAATGGCTAATGCGTTGGAAACTTACGGACCGAGCTCACATATTACCGAATTTGTATCTGGATGTTCAATTAAAACTGTATGTAAAGTCAAATGACTTAATCTGCACATGAAAACTTCACAGATATTGAATTTGGAGACGCTAACGAGTACCAATGAATTCTCTAGCGTTGTTGTGATAATTCACTAAATAAAAAACGTTATTGCCAAATAACCCCAATACGCAAAAATTCACGTATGGTATTGGAAAGTCAAATGCAATAGAAATCAGTGAACATCGAATCAGACGAACAAATTAGAAATAAATGTTGACGGTAGAAGAGGAAACGGTTTTCAAAATCGACCAAAGAGGAGACGCGAAGGAGAGTTTGATAGATTGCCATACGGCTTTTGTAAGAAACAAAGATTAAAATAAACTGACTTTAACGAAAGGTAAACTGAAATAAACGAATCGTTGATGTTATGTATATGTAAACATAAACTATACGTTTATCATTAAACTGAATTAAAGAGTAGTAAATGTTAAATTATTACTGAAATATCACGTTTATATTTTATTTTTTTTAGATGCTCAATCCCACTACAGTTGTAAAATATGGATATTAGGCGAAATATTGCTGAAGAACTTCATAGACCAGTACGTCACAACTTCCAGAGACGCAGTCACACTTAAAGGAATCAACGACTTTTATTAGGCACATCTTGTTGAGATAATACCGTATGCCGAGGAAAACAAAGGAATAAAATATATTCTCACAATGATCAGTTGTTTTACGAAATTTGCGATTGTTCTACTGTTAAAAACAAAAAGTGCAAAAGTGGAATTGAAGTTGCTAACGTTTTAGAATCCATATTGAGAAAATACTAAATGAAACATTTCCAAATGGACCAAGGCAAAGAATAGACTCACGCGAAAAAGCTCATGGCAAAGTACGAAATAAACCATTACGGTACATTTTCCTATATGAAAGCCTCAATGACTAAACCGGAGACTTAAAGACATTATGTAGAAAAAGTTCACTGAGAAAGGAAATTACGAATGGCTCGATTTGTTGCCTCAAATAGTAACGTGGTATGAAAATAATGATTTATTCCACATCTAAAAACAGATTACAAACTAAAATTACAAAACAGCTCGGAATTTACTCTGCCACTTTTTCCAGTAGTGTGGCAGAGCAACTGAAATAAAAGATTAAAGGTTAAACAAGATAAATGCTTCCTCCTCTGTGTCGTCTGCTTAATTCTATTAGTTATTTAAACAAAACTATATACACATAAATAAAACAAAATTAAACAACACAAAAAAGAAAGATATACTCTCTTTGAGAGACCTCATTTTAATAATTTTAACAAGAAATTTTAGCGTTAATAAATGAAAATATATATATATACATTTATAAACAGTCAATTATATTAGTAAAGACTATTTTACATTAAAACATTATTCAGAAATTGTAAACTTTCATTGGAATGTAACCAGTTCTTTAACAAAAAACTAAAATGTTTAAAAGATGTGCACAATTTGATTTCTAAAGGTAACTGGTTAAAATACTTAGGGCCCAGATACATGAAGGAGTGTCTAAAAGAGGACCTATTGACTTTGGGTGTTTGAAAGATTTTTTGGACGTTATCTCTAGTACTATAAACTAATTTAAAAACTCCTTGGTTTCCACTTCTGATGTAAAACAATCTAAGTACTTTAAACACGAAAAGGTGTTGAACTGGTAGGATTTTAAGATGGCAAAAAAGAGGAAATGAACTTTCCCTTTTAGCTTTATTTAATATAATTCTGATAAAGTGATTTTGCAGAGTACGTAATTTATCTATGTGATATTTGAACGTTCCGCTCCAGCACTGGATTGCATACTGCAATCTAGATTGAATTAGTGCATACTATAAGGATCTCATTAATTTTTCATCACAAAAGTTTTTCAGAAAATAAAATTTCCTAATGCCTGATTTTAATTTGCCATGAAAAAATTAATATGTTTTTCCAAGAAAGCTTTTCGTCCAAATAAATACAAGGTATTTGAAATTGTCTACTTTTTCTATACTCACGCAATTACAATTATCGCCTGAACATAAAGTTTCATGGTATTTTAGAGGTTCGTTAAAGTTAAAATCGTGAAAATCAAAAATCATAAATTTTGTTTTATTTACGTTTACTATCATTTTATTTTCAAAACACCAATTTCTTAAGGTTTGTATATCCTTCAACATACAACTCCACACATTTTGATAGGAGTTCTCAGCATAGAAAAAAGCAATATCATCAGCAAAAGCACTTGGTTGGGAAATAAATGTTTTTTTTAGCAGATCGTTTGAGAAAATTAAGAATTAAGAATAAGAAAGTTGCAGACAGGACAGATCCCTGTGGGACTCCTGCTTTAATGATAAGAGTTGAGCTTAAGGTGTTACAGATTTTCAACTGTTGCCTGCGTTTGGTAAGGAAACTTTGAAACCAGCTTAGGGCTATTCCTCTGACTCCAATTGAATTTAATTTATTTAAAAGTATTTAATGGTTAACTAGATCAAAAGCCTTCTTAAAATCAATAAATAAACCTGTCATCTTTTTAATATTATTAAAATTGTTATAAATTATATTTGAAAAATTAAGCAGAGCAGGAGAAAGATCTTCCTGCTCTAAAACCGTATTGATGTTCACTAAAAAAGTTTGCCGAATTTAAGAATTTAACTAATCGTATTTTCATTATTTTTTCAAATATTTTAGAAAAAATAGACAAAAGGCTTATTGGCCTCAGATTATCAAGTTTCACTGACGTTCCTTTCTTAAAAATAGGAACTACTACGCTTAGTTTTAGTTGTTCAGGGAAAACACCGTTTAGAAAACTTAAGTTGATTACATGAGTTGAAGAAAATTGAAGAAATCTCTGACGCTATGTTCTTAATTAGAATAGTATAAAATTATCAAACCCGCTAGATTTTTTTATTTTTTAATTTTTTTTTTTTTTTTTTAATCCTTTATTGCATGGATAATATAAAAATATTGTATCGCAAACGTCAGTATTAAAATTAATTAACCTAAGGCTTTAATTTAAACAATCATTCATAACAATAAATACACACAAACGTACATAAAAGAAGGGCATTCACACAAATCTACCTAGTGTTTGAAACTCCCACAAAAGTCAACGGGATGTGTCTAGCCAATTAAGTTGGTCTCCCAGTCGTGTGCTAGGAACTTTCCGATGCTGTAAAAAGCCTGGGACAACAGTATGTCTCTCAAGCGGGTCTTAAATATTTTTGAATTTGGAGCAATTTTAATTTCTTTATGTAAGCTGTTAATTAATCTGACACCCACCTGCGAGGGCAGGTGTTGATAGACTACCGTTCTGTGTTGCCCAGTACGGTAGTCATCTCTGCCTCTAGTATTATAATTATGTAAGTCACTGCCCCTTATCAGGTTGCATTTGGACATACAATATAAAATTGTTTCTAGAATATACAAGCAAGGCAGAGTCAACAGCTTGAGTTGTTTGAACATCAATCCGTTAACAATAGAAAGTACTTCGTTTTCTGTCGTTGGAGTAATAAATATGGAGTTCAAACTTTGCGGAAGTGGCGCCTCGGTCAAGGTTGTGTTGTTATCAGAAGGACCTGTTTGAGTTGGTTAATCGTTAATCATTTTCGCTACTGTTTCATGGTCAGAGATAGTTTCACCGTTATCTAACTCTATTTTGTCAACACCCTTTTTCACATTACCACCACTTAAATTGTTTATTACATTCCACTGCATTGTGATATCCCCCTTACTACAGTTGTCAATCAATATAGAATAATGCTGATTCTTTGTAAAATCTATTTCTTTCGATAAATTTGTAGAAAATGTCTTAAAATAATTTAAAAAGTTCTGATCACAAGGCCTTTTTTTGCTTATTTTATAAAGCTGTTTCTTTTTATCCAATTTTCTAATCAATCTAGACGTTATCCATGGACTACGAGATTCAGCTTTACTTAACCTATTACTAATATTTACAGTGGACTTACAACTATTTATAGATTCAATTAGCGTTTTATGAAACATATTAAAACATGTCCACTTTAAAACAGTTACTCCAATCAACAGCTTGCAATTTAATTTTTAATGCTGCGAAATCAATTTTGGTACTCACACAAGTCTTATTTGACCTATTTAAGAAGTTAGTTTTCCTGCGTGTCGAAAGTTCTATTTTTAGACCTAAAACGCAGTGATCCGTTAAATTAATGTCAAATACTTCACTTTTAAATTGATTTAAAAACTTGTGTCGGATGAAAATATGACCTGTACAAGTTTTCGAATTAACTGTAATTCGGGTTGGCATATTTATAAATTGTGCAAAACCATGGCTATGTAAAAGACTTAAATAATTTTGAGAGATTTGCTTTTCACTTAATGTATCTAAATTTATATCTCCGATGATAACTGTATTATTTTGTAACTGATTCAGCTTGCCACTCAATTCATTTACAAAATCATATTCCGAAAAGCTATGCAATCTATATAAACAAAGACGATTTAAGAATGAATTTTCATATTTTATTTTTACGAGCAATGAGCCAGCTGTAATAAAATTAATATTTAGTTCAACTGCATTTATATGTTCCGCTACGTAACACATGACACCTCCAGCCAGCTCTGTAGGTGTCATTACACTTGCAAAACACTTTATAACCCGGAATAGTGTACAAGTTAATCTCTTCACTGTTGATCCAAACTTCACTAAAAACAATAAAACTAATATTTTTTTCAATTTGATTTAATTCTAACAAGAAAGTGCTAAAATTACTTCGCAAGCTCCTGATATTGGCATAGATTAAATTTAAACTATTTGAATCTGTATTGAAAAATATATTTACATCATTGATTTCGTTTAGATTTGACATATTTATCTAGCTTAAAATATATATTTATATTGCTGCTAAACAAAATACTCGGTTATAAAATTACTATTTTTACAATTTTATTAAAACTAGGTCTATAACATTTGGTTTTTGAAATTTTTTATACTTTTATACATACGAAATTTAGTTACGGTACAGCCGGATTATTAAAAATAAAATATTGCTCTCAAATAAAATGCACTATAAAATAAAAGGACATCGGACAAAAGTATAACACAACAACAAACAACAAGATCATTTACCGTACTGTGAGTCATTTGAGGTTTACTATGTCACTGTAGGTGTTGATCCGTTTTACAGCTTCCCCTTGAGCTCTTCGGGCGAAAAACTTCCCATCTCTGCACCAGGCGAAGGTATACCCGATGTTGCAACATTTGCCCTTTAGGCATCTGAGAAACTGTTTGTTTTCTGGTGACAAATGGTAATTAATGTAGATCCTGGAGTTTGGATGGAGATTGTCCCTCACTTGCTGCGACAAACTCCATTCAATTTTCAGTGCGTATAACAATTCAGTGCACAGAACCAATAAGAATGAAACCAAAAGATGTAAAACAAATACTCATCCAGTTGATATTGGATGAATATGAAAATGAACGATGTCGCAATGTAAAACCTCTAAAAGCTAAATTTAAAGTTGGCGATGAAGTACGAACCAGTGAGCATAAAAAAATTTTCCAAAAAGGGATAGCTGCCAAATTGTACAAATGAAGTGTTCAAAGAATGTGCTGTTAAACCAACAACACCTGTAACGTACATTCTACTGGATTCAAAGGGAGGAATATAATAAGATGAAAATGAACAAGACCTATCGAAATAAAAAATTGGTAATATTCATCTCGTTGAAAAAAATCTAAAAACTAAAGGCAACAAAGTACTAGTGCGTTGGGCTGGATTTTACAAACAAGTTACAGTTGGATAGATGATAATAATAATAATGAAAATACTTTATTGAATTACAACTGTTTACAATTGTATGGCATTTGTAAATTAACTAGCGTATTTAAACTAAATTTTTCTCAGTCATACTTTATAATCTAGGTCCCATTTAAACATACAATATTAACACGCACTAATTCATTCGAATTTCCCACTATTCGAATTTCCCACTACACGTACGTAATGCCACTGTACGTGTATGGGTGCCATTTTACGTGTATGGGTGGGTGGGTGGGTCAATACCACTGTACGTGTATGAGTGGGCGGTTATCTATATCTATAAGAAGTGAAAAGAGATAGGGAAACAGTCAGACTTCCTTTAGCTCCTTGTAAGTCAGCCAATTAGATCTCCCATTCATTTGCCATAAGCTCGTCTGTGCTATAGAACACTTTATCGATCAGCAAAGCTTTCAGACGAGTTTTGAATGTCTTGGGCATAGTGGGCACTTTTGATTGAATTTGGAAGCTTGTTGAAAAAATGAGCTCCTGCCTGTCAATGCAAGCGCTCATAGACCACCGTCCTGTGTCTATCAGTTCAGTAGTCATCCCTTCCTCTAGTTGCGTAAGGGTGAAAATCGCTACCTCTTACGTGTTCACATTTGATTTTAAAAAAACATACATTTTTTTAAGAATGAAAATTCTTGAAAAATGTGTGTTGGCGCAACCACTCCACAAAGCTATCCCGTAGGTTAGATTTGGGTAGATTACGCCATAGTAGGGCGTCATCAGTATCTGAATTGAGCAATACTTGGTGAGCTGTCTCAGTATAAAGATACCTGAAGACAGTTTAGATCAGATACTGTCGACGTGGCATTCCCAGGTCAAACCTTGATCAAGGTGTATTCCAAGGAATTTCGTGGTGTGGACTTCTTCGATCTCAGTCTCATCTACCTTGACTGTAAGACTATGTTCTGAGTCGAATTGTCGCAAACAAAACTGGATTAATGTTGATTTTGTTACATTTGTTCTGAGATTAAGCTTATTGAATTTTTGAATTGTGTTGTTGAGCTCTAAAAATGTCATTTTTCCAATTCGTTGCTCAAATTTAATTTGAAACAGTCGTGTCATCAGCGTACTGAACAAGTCGTCCGTTGTGCACTGATGAGCCAATAACGTTAACGTAGATCAAGAAGAGGAGTGGACTGAGTATAGATCCTTGAGGGACTCATACCTCTGCAACTCCCCTCCCTCTGTGACTGATACAAATTGATTTGTATTACTAAGGTACGACTCAATCCGTCTCAGTGGCATTCCTCGTATTCCGTTACTCTTCCATTCTGTGAATCAGGGTGCCATGATCGACACAGTCGAATGCCTTTGATAAGTCCATAATACACTCAGCGTCATCTCTCTACTCTCAATACCCTCCATTATCATGTCGACCAGGCGCACCACCGCGTCTGTTGTCGACTTCCCACTTCGAAAACCGAGCTGGTTGTCAGATAGGTTAGGTTAAGTTGTGTGAATTATTTTGTTTGTCCAAAAAATTCACACAACGAATCAAAAAATCTAAAAAAATCTTGCTAAAAACTGGCAGCATTGAGATTCGGTGGTAATATTGTGGGTCAAGGGGGTCACCTTTTTTAAAGATTGAGGTAACCTTGGCAGTTTTGATGGGGGTGGGAAAGGTCTCCGAGTGAAAAGAGAGGTTTATCAAGTGTTTTAGTGGTCCCAACAAATGTTTTTTGCACTGCTTGAGAAGCCACGTTGACACGTGATTTGAATTGTTTGATCTTTTGGATTTAAACTCTCTTATCACCTTGGCGATTTCCTTCTCTATAACTGCACTCAGGACCATAAAGGCCACTGGGCTTTGAACTGAAAAAGACCTGGCTGGCTTTATGAGGGAGATAATCCCTGGTCCGAGCCTACTGAGGCAAAGAAACTGTTGAAAACATTCGCAACCCTGATGGGGTCACTGATGCATTCGTTCCCTGTTTGTAGTTGTATTTGTTTGTTTGTCAATGCATACTTATTGTTATATAATGGCCCTTACGGTTTTTGACATATTTTTTTATGTAAGCAGTGCTTTATATACATCATAAGCCTTCGCGGCCTTGATGACTTTCTTGTAAATTTTTTTAATTTAGAAAAACTGATCAAATGCGTCGTTTGAAGTGTGACTTTTCATTTCTGAGAGAAACCGTAGTTTTCCTCGAATATAGAATACCTTTGGTAATCCATAAACATTTCTTATGTTTTTGTTGTTTTGTTTATTAAGGAACAGCTCACGTCTAGATGAAAATTAAAAGTATTTATAAATGTTAAAAATTGCTGTTTAATAGAATCTTCCGAATTAAGAAATCTCTCTTTGGACAGTAAAGAGTTAACGAGTGCAACATTTGTGGGCCCCGTGACTCTAACAGTTTGTTTCGTGATTGGATCCTATTTTGGTTCATGACCATTGATGACAACCAAATGGCCACAGTGGTCTGAGATAGCTGTGTAGATCATAGACACCCTTGAGTTGGTTAGATTCGTAACAATAATGTCGATGGCCATTGCTGAGTGATCTGTCACTCTCGTAGGAGAATCAATTAACCATACAAGGCCGAAGTAGTTCAATAGATCATCCAGTCGTCTTATCATGGGGCTATCAACATCAAGAGTATTGATATTAAATCCCGCGACGACAACAAAGTCACTACACTTCCCTGTCACACTTGACAACAATTGTTCCAAATTTTGAAAAAATTATTCTTCACTTTCATTGGGAGATTTGTAGAGTCCAATAATTGCAATATTTGACTTGTTTGTCGTTACTTTTACCCCAGTGACTTCAAGGAATTTGTCATTGGATTCCGTAAGTCTGAAAGGGGTGAAAATAAATAAGTTTTTCATAAAAACTGCCACACCTCTTCCTTTAGCGGACGTGAGGCAGTGAAAAGTTGCCAATTGATAAATTTGAATTTTGAAGTGGTTGATGTTGTTGCCGTTAAACCTGTGTTTGGTAACGACAAGAATGTCGGGATTGAGTTCCCCAAACAAAATGGTGAACTCGTCTCCCTTGTTTGTGGCCACCTGTGCATTTTGGTGTAACAGTGTAATTTTGTTTTCCGATCTTTTTTAAACTTGAATTTTGATTTTCCTTGTTGTCTGTTATTTTTTGGACGGGGCTAGAAGTGGATGCCCCAAAATTTCCCTAACATTTAAAAAATGTGTCTTCGTCTATGCAATAGATTAGTTTTCGTTGTCATCCCTGTCTTGGCGGCGTCAGCGTACGTCTCATGTGGCAGAGTAAAGTGTTTCGCAGGCTGTCCTATTTTCCGGGGAGAATCCCGTGGAACTGGTACCAGGCCAGCAGGTGTACTTTTTGGGACTCAGCCTGCTCTGTAGAGGGCAGTAGTAGTCTGGACAGCTGCCATCTGCCTTTTCCCGCAATTGGATGCCGTGCCTCGTGAAGTACCTAAGTGGGATGCTGTTGACATCCAGGACTGCGATTTTATGTCTGGCAGACAGATCTTCGATGTATGCGTTCACGAGGACGGTTTTCTCGTGAATATTATGAGCGGGAAGAAGGTCGTGGCGATGCGGCTAAGTGGCGAGGATCAGCTTGGTGTTGGCTAACCGGGACTTGATGATCTTTTCCAGGTGGTGGTATAGGCCGGTTGCTTCCCTGAGGCCAAATCATTTGTCCCGGCGATCAACACGTCACAGCACATCCCACTCACTCGTGGCTTCTGGCGGGGCGTCAGTACTTGCTGGAGGTTGGCGTCAGGCTTGCAGAGCCCCGTCTTCTGGATTCGCTGCGTCAGAAGCTGCACTGTCATTCCCGCGATGTTCCTTGCATGGCTGACTCTAAAAATCATCACTGATTCAAATGATATGGGTTTGCTTGTGGGAGGGGGATTTATGTTTGTCTTGGGTAGATGTTTTGGTTTTGAATATTGTCGTTGTTGAGAGCGTCTGTTATTCTATGAGAGTTGTTTTGGTTGTTTTCGGATGGGTGCTGAAGTTTTGCTTTGTTTTTAATAAACTGAAGCCATTTCTGATGGGTATAGGGTTGGATGGTTTATGTGTGACTGACGTTCATTCGGTAGAGGGTTTATCGCAATGACATGAGATGGTCTGGTTCTGGAGCATGTTTGATTCTAGGACTTCGATGGTCGTCCTCAGGCTGTTTATTCATATTCATATCTTTATTGTCGTCCAACAAATTGTACATGCATTGACAATGTCATTGTATATAATCTAAAGTCTTATATTAAAAACATGCGTCATTCCTAATATTACAATCTAAATCACTAGAAGTTAGATCGCTAAGGTCGTGCAAGTACATTTCATCTAAAGAATAAAAGGCTTTACTTTTCAACCATTTAGTTAAAACATGCTTAAAATTTGATATGCTCACTGTTCTAGCTGTGGTAGGTAACTTATTAAACAGTTGCACACCTTTATACATATATGTTTTTGTGTTTTACCAAGCCTAAAATTCCTTATATCTATGTTGTTCTGAATCCTGGTATTGTGCGAATGTATAAGATTTCTTAAATTAAAAATGTTAAGGTTTTCTTTTACAAAAACCAATGACTGCAAAATAATATGCATTGTACTACTCAATGATGCTTTGAGTGGTCATTTGGCAAATGTTGTAAGTGATCACCGCGGCAATCCTTATTTGGTATGCAATGAGAAAGTTTTAATAAGTTAAGTAACTGATTTATCAATAGTCTTTTCCCTTTATTATTAAAGTGTAAGCCAAACTTAGTATACAGATGTGATTTGAAAAGTTTACTCAATGGTACAAAAACTACATGATTAAAAAAAGAAGTACATTTATATATTTCATTATTAATATATTTTATGGTCTGGTTGAGTTCTGGCACATCCCATCTATAAGGTAAACCTACAAAAATTAGCCTAGTATTTATCATTTCTATCGCTAACTTTTTTATTAGCGTTTTTATGCTCTTGTCACCATTTGTAGAGCCACTAACTATAGAGTCAACATCGTTTGTCCCAGCAATAACAATAACTAAATCGTTCTTATTAAGATCTTTGCTGACCTCAACAATTCCCTCGACAACTTGACAGAATTTACCATTCGGCTTAACAATGCCTTGAACGTCAAACAAGTTACAGGCTTTCTCGTGTAATTTAGTGGAAATGAACCGACCATGACTATCCGAAAAAATTCTCACTCTAGGGTGTTGTTGTGGTTGGTGACGATGTTGACTCATTACATTGACCATTTCCTGCACATTACTACTAGTAACTTCCTTACAAACTAGGCTAGATTGAGTATTATGTTTGGAGTGTTTTAAAACTGTTTTCCGTTTCCTGTGTGAGGAGGAAGTTAGTGTCTTTAGATGAGTTGCTATCAATAACACTACCGGAGTTGGATGCCTCAAGAACTGCAAATTTATTGTGGCAAATTACAGTTTGAGAGGATATATATATAGGGCATATATATACTACATATCCCAGGAATGCTAACTGAAGGACCATTCAAACGAAGGCAAGCCATCATTTTTAATTTGTGACGACCTTAACATGTCTAAAGAAGTAGATGCATCATAATTAGATTTTCTTGATTGTGTGGTTTTACTAACATTAACAAAAAATTGATTAAACTCATTAGATGTAATAGGTATTTTCTGCGGTATACCTTTGTTTGGCAACCGATCTGTTAGTGAATTAATAATAGTCCAGGCAGCTTTACGTTGATTGATTGACTCAAGAATAAAATTATCATTAGCTCTCTTTTTGGCTAAGTCTATTTGTTTTCTGTACAATTGTTTAAGTTTCCTGTGAATAGGCAGAAAGTTAGGGTTAGATTTACATTTGTCATAGCTTATGTCTAATAGCAGCCTAATTTTACCTAGGTATGGAGTAAACCACTTTTTATTCTCATTCTTTTTATTCTTTTTACTGTCACGCTTGAGCTCTTTTATTTTTAATGGGCAGTGCTTATTGATACTACTTGATAAGATATTCATAAAAATCTGAAAAGCTTCATCAACATTTTTAGCTGATAAGAAAACATTATGCCATTCAATTTTACATAGTTCATACTTAAGCCTATTTATGGTGGATTCATTTAACAGCCTATGAGTGATTGTTGATGGTTCACTACAAGGATCCAATGGTAAATGTTTTGATACACTGTTGACACTCAGAGAACTCACTTTCAAAAGGAGTGCACTGTGGTCAGAAATGAAAGGTTGAATTATTTCAAAGATATAAGTTGATGGATGCAAATTAGATATAAAATTATCGAGACAGGCTGACATCCGAGTAGGTTGAGAATTTAAACAATAACAATCGTAAGACCTTAGCATATTTAAAAAATTTGATACAAGTCTGTTACTACTTCTAGGGTCTAAATTTATGTCACTAGCTATTACTACAGTAAAAGTAAGATATTTTCTTATATTGCCAACTAAATCCAAAAGTTCTGCCAATGTCTCAGTAAAAATGTCTACAGATGAGTCTGGTGTACGATATATTGACATAATTAGTAGCTTTAGTGAAGGGAGAGCAATCACAGCTGCCTCAAACTGTTTTAGCTCACACAGGAACTCAACATTTACAATGTCATAAGATACTGATAAGGAGTCCTTGAGAAAAATAGCACTCCCACCATAAGGTATAGTTCTGCAGTAACTCGCGGCTAATTTGTAATTTTTAGGTCGATATACGTTCAGTTCTTCCTGTGTACACCAGTGTTCATTGACACACAATACATCACAATTGGTGTCATTTAGTAAAACTTCTAAAGAATTTACTTTATTTTTTATTGATTGTACATTTAAGTGTAATATTATTAAATTAAGATGATTATGTTTATTCTCATGCGGACTGTGATCAAGGTCTAACAGCTTTACATCTCTGTCTATGTAAACAGTTTCATTAGTGACGTTCTGTGAGTTGTCATATATACTATTACAAGTATATACTGTGGCAGAAATTATTTCTGCTTGAAGTGGAAAAACTAGATCCTTGGAGTCACTGGCACTAAAAAAGCGTTTGGACTAACACATTCAGTGGATTCATTTTGATGAGATACTTCAGTAAAACATGTCGTTTTAGAACTTAAACCCGCAGCTGCATATGACTCATGTACCTGAGAAATTGACTGAGTTGGAGAGGTTGTTATGGGGGCTATTTGGGTAGATCTTCCTACATAAGGTACAGTCATTTCCAAACGGTCAACTATGAGGCCAGCCAATATTCGTTTACCCGATGCACGAAGGTGAAGGCCGTGGGATGTGTAATGGTGCCTGTCGATTCCACCAACCTTCAACATATCCGCTCCCTCATATTTATTACAGAGTTCAGCCATGAAGTTGTTGATGAGGCTGACAGTCCGATGAACGGGGCTACTAGGGGGCAGATCATATCTTGGTGGTAAAGACAAGAGGAGCACTCTGGATGACAAGGTGCAGTGCTGCAAAACACCCTCCAGATTACGGAAAATCGTGTTAGCCCTCCCAGCAGCGACGTCATTGGTCCCCGCCATTATTACGTAGCAGTTTCCAGGTGGAGGAGCAGTAGTCGGGGCAATACTGAGCAGTCCCGCTCCTGGCTTGCACATTCCACTCACCTTGGTCGTATGGCGCATGAAGGGCTCTATCAGAGTAGATAAATTACGAGCATGACTCTCTCCAACTATCGATATGTTTCGAAATGGTGTGTTAACTTTAGGTTTAATGTTTGCAGGTTTCTCCTTTCCTGTTACAGAATATATCTTATTGTTCTTATTATTTTTGTGTTCAGAATCATTTTTTGTGTTATTACGAGTTTTAGTATTATTATTTCGTCTCTTTGGAACTGTACTAAATGCTGAGTCGGTTCCCTGCTCAATATCATGACAGTTCAACAGCAACTCAAACTTATTTTGAAGATCTACATGATATTCAGAGCCGCTGCTCGGTGTTGCCGTGGCTGATTGTAAGTGAGACATCTTTAAGCTCTCGATTTCTTTCTCCAAACATCTGATTGTGGCTATCATATTCGTTGTCTCATCTGTCAATATTACACACTTATTGCAAGGGTAATTTAGAGAGGTTAGTAACTGTTCAAGTTCTTTTATTTTATTGTGTGCATACTCAAGCTTTTTTGTTAACTCATCGTTTCTGCCAGTTAATTCCTCAATAACTTGGTTATAATTATAATTAGCTGTCGATAATTGAGGTGTAGGCAATGAATCTGTCTGAGTACCCTGATGTGTTACAGCTAAGATGTTCGATATGTTAATTTCTTGTTCAACAGAGGATAAGAATACGTTCTCAGTATACATGAGTAATCGTTGGTCTGACTCAATTGAATGGTCCAGAATCATCTGTCTCTCCGATCTCATTCTATCTAATTCCTCTCTCAAAGACGAATTATCATCCTGAGGATCGTGTCCTTGGATTGTCATTACCGCTTCCTGATGTTTTGGAGCTAGCGATGCAGCAGCACTCTTAGCAGATTGAGCAGGAGTGCTCGTGGTCGCATTCGTTTTGGAAACAGGGGCTTTAGTAGGAACACGAAGCTTTTCCTGTGACAATGTAGGAGTTAATGCTCTCATTGTAACGGGATGATGGCCAAGGTGTTCACCACAAGAATCATGTATTATTGTTTTCTCTGGTTTTGTTTTAATCGAAGCCTTGCATACTTTTCCCAGACAACGCAAGACGACGTCACCACATTTGATTGAGTACGACTCACGATATTTATGATTGTTGTATAGGACGATATCTTTTCCATTTTTCACTGTTTCCAGGGTAAATGACATTTCTGAGGTAGTTTATTTCAGAAAAAATAAATAAATAAAAAATGTGTAAACTGATGCCACACTATTGTTTATGGATGAATAGTTAACCAAGGGGTCAATGTTGAACACACATCAATGTATTCATTGGCAGTAAGATAAGGCGGTCGTGAGTGAGTAGTCTACCAGGTGACCGATTGGCGATAAGTGAAGTTGAACGCGCTCTATCAGTGACAAGGTCAACAATCGATGATGATCATTATGTTCACTGGACTATGTTGCTCTCTTCTGGTTACAAAGTGGACTAATTAAAGTTTGTCCTATTTAGAGTATTTTTAATTTAATTTGACAGCAGTTCTATTTAAACGTCCAGTTTTCTTTCATAACCTTAAAATTATGCATAAAATCAAACCAGTAGATGGATAAAAATTAAATATAATTACAGAGTTTTTAACGGTCTGTGAAACTGCCAGATAAACTAGTCTCGTTAATTCACCACTCTACTGTCGCACACTTAAGATCTAATTTACTAAACTAAATATTCACGCACGCGACCGAAAACATGTACTCACTGTCAACATAACCTGACCATGTTTCAATGTCCACATTATGACATTATATAATGTCATAATGTGGATTAGGTGGGATAGGAAGGACGTGTTCTGGATTGGATGACGCATTATTAAGAAGTAAGTCACATTGGATGGCACGGAATTCAGTTTGGAGTGGTTTGGAGAGGTTATTGGTTGAATTGTTCTGTAATATAGATAATGTAATATAAAAATAATAAAAACACAAATTATTAAAATATAGAAACAATAATAACGATGAATAAGGGTAATAATGAATGACAATTCACTAATACGTGACTAGCAGTTCCTGCATAATGGCGATACAGTATGTCGACTTAGAAGTACTAACATTGCATATCTGAAGTTACAGGCATGTCTGATATTCCAGTAATCTGATGGGCTGGTATGGTCTGTTGTCAGATAGATAAGACTGATTCAGAGGTCAATTTAGTGCGTGGCAGGTGGTATTAGGTGGTTGTAATGCGCATGCGTCAACCTGGCTAGATGAAGCGTGGAGTAAGTGTGTGCTAATATAGTCCAGAAATTAAATTAATTTAAAGTCCTAATCATCATCACATATGGCACCTGCATGCGAGAGTCAGTAACACTAGATTGCACTTACATAACAGATTGAATTTAGTTTGGAGCAATTTCCTTAGTGAAATCAGTATAATTTAATAAAATAATAGACAACCGATATAGCTGTATGTCTAACTTTGTAGGCTAGCTAAGAAGATGTGCCAGATAAGAAAGACATTATTTAAATATAGCCGAATATTTTCAAACAAATCAACAGAGTTTTGGGTTAATCCGTTTTTGAAGTAAGCAGTTAATTAATCTATAATCATAAAACCTAATCGTGCTCTTTAGTAACCTATTTTTAGGAATTAAATTATCCAACAATTTTTGTTGCATGGAGTACAGGAGAAAATGCGTTTGTTTTAGCAAAATATAAAATTGCCAGTACGAAACTTTGATCGATATTTAAGAACTGACGTAAAAAATATGAAAAGACATGGCGCACTACTACCAGATTCAATTAGGTGTTAATGTCGGGTCCATCGGGTAGTGGAAAAACCAATATCGTATTTAATTTATTGTTCGATCCCAACAGCTTATTAAAGTTTAAGTACCTCTTAGGTTCTCAAAATCGTTGCATCAACCTAAAAATACGTTTTTAGCCAAAACAATACCTAAAGAAATAGGTAGCTTTGCTGACGCTGATATAGGTTGAGAGATAGATGACGAAAACGCAGATGTCATACATCCTACTGAAGCAGAATCGGATTCAATAATAATTTTTGAAGAGATTGCGTGTGAAAAACACGAAACTAGAAATTATTTCACAATGGGACGGCACAAGAATATAGATACGTTTTATTTAGGCCAGACGTAGAGTAAAACCCCAAAACAGCTGATAAGAGATAATACCAATTTTATAATACTATTTAAGCAAGACAATATGAATCAACGAGACGACACGTTTACAAGATCATGTAAACACCGATGTCCGATATGCCGTTTGAAAAGTTTAAACAACTGTGTTCAGAAGTGTACAGTACAGATTCGGAAATTTCTTTCAAATATACCCACATTTCAATTATTAACGCTCTTTTCTTTGTACAATGTACAGGCAATATTTAGGAAGTAATAACTTGATATGAAGTTAATTATTCAAATTAATGAAATAAATATTGTGATTTTTCAATACAACATCTTGTTTATGCTCTGAAATTAAAAATCTCGTCAAATTAAAAAAAAAAAACATTTTCTCGTAAATATAAACATGGAGTTTATGATGTATGAAACAATGTGTTTCTGTTTCAAGCAAAAGAATAATTTCTAAACGAAATATTAATGTTCATATCACAGACATATATTCATCGTTAGTATGTTCCAACCACAGTCATACCGTATTTCGGTTCTATTAATCTATTTATTAAAATTTAAAGAATCTAAAAATATAGTTGTAAAATCATGTTTCTGTCATGATTAAATAAAAAATAGCAACATCATATTTCTTTCCTAAACACAAAAACATAAATATTGAGTCTTCGACTGGAATACAAACGAACATTAGCTTCGTTTACATTAATTAATTCAAATTGTGAAATAAAATATGAAAGATGGTTGAACAGTGCTTGGTAAATCAAGAGCGCTAGATAAAATCGTAGACTAATGAGTTTAAAAATGAATTTTTTTTTTTAACTTCACTCGCCAGTTGACATGGGCCTACAGGCCTGTGCGTCAACTTTATTCAACGAGTGAAGTACCGACCGTTGGCTCAGTGGGGATTCGAACCTTGGACCTTGCCCTCCGCAGTCCGAAGCCTTAGCCACTGAGCCACCACGCCGGCATATTTAGATTATATGTTTAGATTGAAATACGAGGCAGGTGCCTGATCTTTATGAAAAAATAAAACGAGGCTTAAGTAGTGAATCTATAAACATTTCTCGAATGTTAATTATTTTTATTCTGGTTGAACAACTTATTATGAAAGATATTGTTACATTTAGTGCCTAAGAGTCTAAATGTAACAATACTATTACGTCGCTTTTTTTCTGTGGAACAATTTGACATATCTTACTCCTAACAATTCGAATTCATACATCCCTTGATTGTAGAAAGGATTTTTCCTTATTTAACTCCTAATATTTATGATATTATAACATGTTACTGATTTCCGAATTGTATCCATAAGAGTGGATACATTCTTACATTTTGGATTCTAATAATGGTATAAATTGCTATATTTTGAGGCTAAGATTGCAGCAACCCAAATTGGGTCGACAAGAGTGATTAGTGTACCAATAATTTATCACATTGCGCTTCTTACTGTGGAAAATACTGCACATGTTCCTCCTAAGAAGAGTCAAATTATTACATCGGGCTTGAGAGTCATATTAGCACATTCGCCATCTTTAACTTTTAATAGTCATCAAATTATCACAATGCAATGTGGAACAATGAAACCAATTATTGTACTTCTAAGTGTAGTCAATATATTAAATCGGATTATAACCGTTGAACATATTACAATATCAAACGTTTCATAATGGATACATTGCCCTATTTTGCAATTAATTCTGGTCCATATAATCACATTTGGCTTCTAACTTAATCATGTTAAACTTCACAGTAACAACAAAACCTCACGTTTGACGTCTAAGAGTGGTAACATTCTTCTAATTCTTGAACATATTGGCACAATAAACTCCCCTGAGTTATCAAATAGGGTGGAGTGAAAAAAATCAAACTTAAAAACTTGAAATGGAATAGTGGCAGAAAGTTGCCTCATGCCAAATAGAAAACACCCTAAAAATTTTATTCTGATTGGTTAGTGTCTTGAGGTGCCCCAAGCCACCTAAAGATGTCATATTTCGCTAAAAAAACAAACAAATATAAAAATTCCTAAATATTTTAATAATTAAAATATTTAAATGGAATAGTGAATTTTTGTTCAAGCTCTATTTAGTACATGTAAAAAATTTGTAGTGTGTAAAACTTTGTTTGTAGGTGCCCCAAAAAATCCACAAAATGCATATTTTTTGAAAATTGTTCTATTTTGCTTACTGTTGCAATGGTATAGATTTAATTCTAAGGATACTAATAAAACAAATAAATAAGAAATGTCTTATTTATTGGTACAAATAAGCTAATAGGACATATATAAACTATAATTTATAGTCCTTTTTAGTTTCGAAACATGGCATCTTCTTTCGTGAGGCTAGTTTGCTTCGTATAAATCCATCTCTAGCTACTGAGCCACAAACTGCTTCTGATGCTTCTGAAACAAGTTTAACACACCGTTCCACTGTTTGAGTGTGACACGGGAGTTTCAATTTCAAACCATTTGCAACAATGTCTTTTAACTCATCTTCGGTTAGTTTTGCCAAAAGAGGGGGTTCTGTTACACTCAGATCGGCCCAAAAAACCAGGTCTTCATAGCTGGTAGCCTCAAAGTTCAAAGTAGGTATTTTAAACTGCCGAACGCACTCTGGATTTGAAGTACGGGCTTTCAATATTCTGCGAAATCCTAGTTCTCTAATGAATTCACGATTATCAGCTAACATTGTTAACATAATATTTTCAGGATGTGCAAAATAAGCATTACGTTGAATCACAGAGTCTACTACTTTTTTCAGGTTTTCACTTAGGTAACGGCTTTTTCTGATAGTATCCATAACATGTTGTGCTCCATTAGTGCAGTTTGGGTTTATTTTTATGTTAAACCACATGGGTCCATAAACCTTCATGACAAACGTTGTTAGTGTGATTAGATTTTCATCTGGATTTTCTGTTGAGACATACAAACGTAAAATTCTGTTCGCTGTTGTGAGCCACCTAGAATGTGACAAGTGACCTGGATATTTATTTGATAAGTCAATGGCACAACTTCCTTCTTTAATAGCGTTCATTATATCATACAAGTATTTTTGATCTGTACTTAAATCAGACTTGTTATCAACTACTGGTATTTCTGATTCTATTGCTTCAAAGTTTACTATAGGTAACTTTTCACACTCTCTCAGTTGCATTCCAATAGGTCCTGAGAAGCCTTTGGGACCAGTAGTTTCCCCGTCCAAGTGAGTAAGCAAATGTCGTAAAGGAAGTTCGTTAGCATGCAGTTGGCATATAAACCACTGTAAAGGTTTCTTCTGGTCAAGCTCTATGTGACGAATTATTCCCCCTTTTGGCCCAGTGTTTGCAACAGTGCCATCACAACCTACTGCACACATTTTAGATAAGTCAACATTATTTTCGTTTAAATATTGTAAAACATCTTTCGCTATATCTTCAGCTTTTCCAGATCTCGCAGTAACATGTCCAACGTAAACACTGTGTGGTTCACCAATTATAGAGTAGTGCGATTCACTAATTACTTTTTTGTGGAATTTATCTCCCTTTAATTCTTGAACTAAGGTGTTATCTTTTTTCCCGTCAAAGTATAGGCCAACTATTGGTTCAATGTTCGCTTTTTGTAAATCATTACGTACTTTGGATCTTTCCCGACGAATCTTGGATCGATCAACTACCAAGCCTATGTTGTCATTATAGATAATTCCAACATCTTGTAAAACAGATGATGCGATCATAGCAGCTGCTCTGTCAGACACACCAGTGCGGTCACATGCAAGGGCTAGGGATGGTAAACTTAACCTCATTTGTCCTACTGAAGATCGATGTTGAGAAGAAGAATTTGAACAGCCAGGAATAGGTTCGGCACTATAATCGCCTTTACCAGTATTTTCAAGATTAGAATTAATATTTGTGATGCTGTCTTCTTCCATCTCGTCAATAAGCTCTTCAGTAGTTTCAACTTGGACTTCAGTCGACTTGTTACAAAATAGAGAACAAGATATACCGTACGGATTTTTTCCTTCAGGGCTCGTTCTGCCCTCTTAATTTTTTTAGCGGTTGTTACACCATCAATTGATCCAATAACCATCTTCCTTTCACTTCTTTGGTCTATCAAAAATTGTCTCTCCTCCTGTGGAACCTTGAAATTTTTTTCACAAGAACACGTGTTAAAATCTTTACACTTACAGCTACTAATATCAAATAAAATTTGAGAATTGTTAATGAAAGTGTTAAGTTTCTCTTGATAGCTTAAAACATGCTTTCGCTCTTTGTAAGGCTTCATAATACACCTGTATTTGTCATGATAGGCTCGAATCAACTGCAAAACTCTCTTATTTGAAACGATGGGGATTGAAGCTTTGTGCCAAATGTTTTCTAATTTGACAGCTAATCTCTCAGATATTTCATTAATAGTTGGCTCTTTACTGTTCAAATTAGGTCTCATTTCATTTGTCTCAAACAAATAACACTGCATTAACTCTTTGTATGTAGGGAGACATGTGTCCTTCAAGTCTTGAGGGAAGCCGAATACAGGACATACTGTCACATTTCTAGTTTTTACTTGAACCTTATGTTCCACATTGCCTTGAGAAATAAAATAAACACATTAACTGTTATTAAGTTTTTATAAACACTACTGTTATTAAGTGTAAGAACTTATTTTTATAAACACAACACTACCACTTTTAGTATCAACTAAACATAACCTAAAATCACACTATGTGAACATGTGCTTTCTGTGTGGTGCAAAGTAGTATGCTGTTAAAGTAAACACAGCTGTCACTACAAGAAGGAACCAGTTTATCCAACATAACTAACTGCAAAAACAAATATCCCGATTTATCAACAATTATATACTATACCTGATTTTACTGAAATTTAGATATGTAAATTTGTGTAGTTACATTTGTAAAAAAATTAACATTTTCTTAAAAAGATAATTATAGAGATTTCTTGGGGCACCTACAAACAAAGTTTTACACACTACACATTTTTTACATGTTCTAAATAGAGCTTGAACAAAAATATATTCACTATTCCATTTCAATATTTCAGTTATTAAAAGTTTTAGAAATTTTTATATTTGTTTGTTTTTTTAGCGAAATATGACATCTTTAGGTGGCTTGGGGCACCTCAAGACACTAACCAATCAGAATCAAATTTTTAGAGTGTTTTCTATTTGGCATGAGGCAACTTTCTGCCACTATTCCATTTCAAGTTTTTAAGTTTGATTTTTTTCACTCCACTCTATTATCAAATCCTAATATTGGACGTCTAAGAGCGCACAAATTCCCACGTTGGGCTTCTAAATACACATCAACTTCACAGTTATCGTATTGGATGTTTAGATAAAATCATAGACTAATTAGCTTAAAAATGAATGATATGTTTAGATTGAAATGTCTTAGGACCGTACGATAGAAATCAAACTCGAACCAGACTAACATTCGGTGTCTAGTTCCTTTTATTTGTAACTGTTTGCCAAGGAATAGATTTGTTTATTGTTTGTGAAACATAATAGTCATAATCATTTGTACTTGTAAAATTCACATCCATATTGTGAAACTAATTGAAAATTGAATTATGAAACTAATGTAACAACAAAATTATACCCTTACTACTTGTAAAAACTTGATTTAGTAAATAAAGTTTGAGAGGTTTACACTGACACGGCTTAACTAACTACATTTAAAACAGACATTTTAAAACACTTAAAACATTATTATTTAGCACAATAAATAATAAAAACAATTATTTAAAGTAAAAAATATGTGAACAAAACTTAGTATTCAGTTCACTACACAAGCAGTTGTACCGGAAGTTTTGATTCGATTAGTGTTTAAATGATCCATTTCTGAAATGTGTTGTTTTAAACTAACTATTATTTTTTTAATGTTATAAGATTAACAAATACTCCAGTAAATAAATTTTATTTACTGGAGATTTGTTAATCTTATAACATTAAATTATATATCCATCCAGTAAGAAACGAGATTGAAGAATGATAACTATTTTTTATTGAAAACATGCAACAATAATTAATAGCTGTCAATTGTAAGTGTTGCCAAAATAGGAAACAATAATTAATTTGACCATCTTTTATAATATACGTTTACATCAGTGTTCATAACACATGTTTTAAATATTTTCGTTGATAACATTTAACAAACCACTTCCAGATTTGGTGAAATTCATGTTATCAACAAAAATGCTGTGTTACCAGCAACACTATTTCTATACATATAGAACATATATAATATATATTTTAGGTATAATGTTCTATTCTAAAATATACACGGTATATCTGTAAAGCAGGGGCATATTTAAGGAACTGATTAATGTACTAAAACAAAGAAAAATAACCAATAAAGGTAAGTCCTAAACGTTTTCTATGCCCAGAAATATGCAATTTTGCTTACTATATTAACTAAATAATATAGTATATATATAACGACTCAACCGATTAAGTTGACATTTTCTAAATTACTCATCCATACAAAGACATGCCCTACAAAACATTTTAACCCATTTCTATATTATTATTCGAAATTACGGCCATATATTCATTTTTTAAAGTTAAATAACTAAAAACCGTAAATATTTCTAAAATATTTGTTATTGTGTTAAATTTCCTATCAAACATTTGTAACATTCAAAATATACTTTTATTTTTTTTTAACTTTAGTTTTTTTTTTCAAAACTGAAATGTCAAAAGGGCAATATTTAAGACCTTATATGTGTACAATCTTTTTAATTTATGGTATTAATTTCAAAACAACATTTATAGTGAAGAAGAATCTTCTGATTTTTACTCAATGTTGGTAAATATACACTGTAGTAAAAAAAAGTTCTTTAGTAAAGGCATTCAAAGATTTAGACTTTTGAGTCCAAAGAGAATGTTTTAAAACGAGTTGATAAATAATTTAATGTAAGTGCTACGTAGATAGCTAGGACATTAGACTTATCTCTCAGTCTACAGGAGGAGAATATTAAAGAATAGCTACATAACCCTTACATATGCTATGCGTCCAAGATATTAGTCCTGCTGACTTCCTAGCTCTTTTTTGTAACTGTTTTTTTATAAGAACAAGTAAAAAATTAGACAATCGGAGCTGACGATTCTTAGGCCATAAGGATTA
Source organism: Stictocephala bisonia (assembly GCA_035578905.1). Taxonomy (NCBI): domain Eukaryota; kingdom Metazoa; phylum Arthropoda; class Insecta; order Hemiptera; family Membracidae; genus Stictocephala; species Stictocephala bisonia. Next base: position 747,753 of record JAQJVL010000393.1, on the reverse strand, counting down.
TTATGAAGAAGATGACCTTGAAGGATGGTTTGAAGAGCACCCCCTTGGGCATTTAGAGTAATAGCATTAAATAAACTGGCATTTTAACTTGTCCTAAGTGAAACTGAAGTTTTGCATGTATACTAAACAAAGGTAAGCAAACCCAATTAAGTGTGCTGGAAAAGTTTAACTAATTAGAACAAGTGAAATTATTGTAAATACCACCAAGTTATACAGTGCTTATGTATAAATTCATGCCCATCTTCATTAATATATTTTGTAAAACGAACTATTATTAATCTTCATTAATCGTACACTTTTTAATTTAAGCGGAAATTGGGCTTACAGGTTATATTTAGGCTTAACGAAAAAAGTAAAGGCCACATTTTATTACGGAGCTTGTACATGTTTTAGTAAAATGATTTCAGTGGTGCTTTCATTATTTTTCTTGAATTATATGTTTTTCAGTCGTTATTTACATAACATAATGTTGATTGATGTTACAAAACTACAAAACTTATTATATGTATTTTTTCATATATGTTATTATAGTATTACTTGGTAGCCAGTCGTTGCTATTGGTCTGTTCCGCCCTTGACTCTTTGCCTTAGCCGGTTGATTAGTTCGTTGGTGTTGAATTTTTAAAAGAACAAAGAACTAAAATAGGCGGGAAGATACTAGTAAGTAGTAAGAACACAAACGTCAGGTGAGGTCAGGAATAAGATCAAGAACATGATTGAAGTCTGTGGCGTCAATGATGATACGTAGTTGTATGTAATTCGAACATAAAAATTACTTTGATTTTATGCTTTAGATTGTTTACATTACCCCATAGACAATGAGAGGTAAGCTTAAGGAAATGTCTGTTAAATTGAAAGCTGTAGTATTAATTTAATTACTGTACCTACCATGGAAGAATATTTAAGCTCTATTTGCAATTGTTATGTGTTTAAACATATTACATATTTAATATGCCCAAGTAGGTACTTGATCTTCAAAATGTACAACACTTATTAACCCTGTGAGTGTAGCACCAAAATTGAGTGTTTTGCAGAATTATACCTAAATGGATTTTTCCTGCGTATAATTATCATTCTTTTTGACATATAATAAATAATATTGCTATACTAGTTCTATAATATTTTACATGTATCTATTTGTCATATAATTAAAAATACAGGCCCAACAATTTGATATTGCAAAACAAGTGGTTTTTTTTCTGGCCTAGGCTATATAAAGTTTAATGAAAAAGATTCAACTAAGTTACTATTGTAGTCAGTGTACTACTGTTTGAGAGTGTGTCTTCCAATTAAAACACTTACATGATGAAGACAAAAACTTTATTTAAATTTAATTCAAATCATGTTTAAACATTGTAATTTAGAACTTCACATCATGGCTTCCATTTACTTGGTTCTTTAATCTTTGACCAGCACTGCTGAATAGATGGTGTCAAATATATCTCCATAGGAGTGTCATAAAAGTTCACAATTAAAAAGATAAAATTTAAGAACAAAAGTTAAAATTTACAACACATGTAAAACACTATCATAATTAAAAATTCAAGATTGGCGGTGGCTAGACTTCTATATATTCACTCTCAAAGAACTCTTCCAGGGAATAGAAGGCTTTATCATTGAGCCAAGTCTTATTTTACTTTTGAAGGAGGGAAGATTGTTCAGGTAATGTATCAGCAATATCTGATTGCTTCAGGTTATGTATTAAACATTTTAAAAGCTGAACAGGAAAACAATATTTCTTCTTACCTAACCTGCAGAACGGAATGTCAATATTTAATCTCCTCATAAGATTATAACTGTTGTGTACATCCCTGGTTGGGAGAGAGGCTTCATTCTCTTTTACATGAACTAAGCTCAGGAAGATGTATAAGCTGTAGACTGTCAATATATTTAGTCTTCTAAAAATTGGTCTACAGTGGTCCAACCAGTCCAACTGAAAAGATAATATGAAAAGCCTTCTTTTGGAGGTTGAGTACTTGGTGGATCTATGATTAAGAAGCAAAAGATCTATGAGATCTTTTTAACCCATTCATAGATTAGGGCATTTTATCTCAAAGGCTATTTCACGCCAATTAGGTACAAAGAGTAATAATAAAATTGCCAACACTATGGTAATATTATATCAACATCCCCATTCATTTAATAGAATAGAATTACTAACTAAAAGAAACTTCTTGAATAATCTACAAACAGAACTTGAGTCTTAACGTAACATAGATTTTAAATAAACTTGTAATAGGCCTTTAGGCTTCTTCAAAGAAAACAAAACATTATTAAAATATAGGCATAAAGTTAAATCTCCATATTCAAACAATAAACTTTCTGGATTTTGTACTATTCTTCTACTGGTTTGCTAATCATCAAAATTCTTTAACCCTCATACCATAGTTCAACAAAAAACTGTCGACTTGTGTTCATTCTGTACTGTCACTCGACAAAACAGTTAAAGGTTTGCTATTAGGGCTATCAATGTGATTTATATACTATTGGAAATGGGAAGAATTTCTTGTTAAGGTAATGCCTCATTTGGTTCTAAGATGAAAAGAACAGTGGAAAATAATATGTGAGGCGGAAAGTGAAAAGGGACCTCTGTCAGCAATTATCGATTTTGAGTTATTGGTATTTTTAAATTAAGCATAAAATTATGAACAAGTTGGTGTAAATTTTACATCTCTATGATTTTTTACCTTTAAGTAATAAACGTTTAAAGTTTCATAAATTGTAAGCAGCATTTTGAGAAAAACTGGTTTTAAAACTTTAAACTCACATAGAACCCACATTTGTCATATTTAAGAAATATATCAAACATGAAAACAAAGCTAAACACTTCCTTTTTCAGAATAACAGTCGTAGTTGTTTAAAACACAGGCAGAATTCATTAAAATCTCGTTTTTATAAAGTAGTGTAACAAAACTATAAATTTGATAAGGGACCTCTTGTCGGCCCTATGTTATTTCCCATAACGACAAGAGTTGTGGAATGACATGTTTTCTCAGACAGGACATTAGTTGCTTTTAAAGATGTTTTTATTACTTTTATCTACTCTAAACTATTTTTAATGGAATCTTGTCAATATCAAATAAAACTGCAAGTCAATCTACTTGAGTATAATTCTAAAAGTTATGCAGTCACAGCTGATTGGTAGTGAAACGAATGTTTCAAATGCTACCATACTGCTCTAGAAAAGGAACCTCCTGTTGTCACGATAGTTTTAAACACACAAGAAACTGTCCTGCATTTAGGTAACATTTGCTGCAGTTATCTAAACCGATGCTAGAACCCAGGGGAGCCTGGTTTTTTAAGAAATGTATCTTTTTTAATGTGTTTTTGAAAAGTGTCCTCTTGTCGGGCCTATGTTATTTTGCCATAACGATAAGAGGTCCCTTTTCTCAGGCCAAACACTGACATTTAAATAAATTTTATTCAATGTTTTAATGCTTTGACTTGACTTTATAACCGATACAAGCCTGTTCTATATAAACCAGAGTTTGATATAATCGATCGAAAACCAAATATCGATAATTTTGACCGAAATCGTAGTTTCTTGAATACTTAACATTTAAAATTGCCGACAAGAGGTCCCTTTTCACTTTCCACCTCATATATGATGAATAATAAGTTGGAAAATAAGTTGATTAAGCTAAAGTCATTTTAAAATTGACACCATATTGTATGTGTTTGCTATTAGTTTTATTACAGCATCTAAAATGTCAGTGTACTTTAGCAGTGCTGGATTTAGGATTCTAGCGGCCCAAGGCCAAATTAACACGAGCGACCCCCGCCCCTTAAGAACTTCTTAGAAGTGATTTTGAGCAAGCCAACATTTTTATTATTACATATGGTTTAACCTTTCACTGGGCGGCTGGTGACTGAAAACCGCTTCACTGTTCACGCTAATGGACAAATAAAATGCTACATTTACACAGCAGTGTAGCCTCACTTAGATTTTTTGCTTTGTACAAGCCTATTAATTCAGGGTGTATGGCCAATATTTTAAAGATTTTTATTTTAGTTTTTTAATTTGCTATCGTTCTAGTAATGTCAGATATTAAAAATACATTTCATTATTTTCTATAATTTTTTTAGTACCAGGAAAAATACCTTAATGAAATGGTTGTAGTATTATTATTTATATAAAATCTGGGTTCTCTCAGTTCTGTTTGGGACTGAACAGTTATTTATTTTCTTCGCTACACTCTAATATTACATAGTGATAAAAATTAAAATGTACCCTATTTCAATATTATGTTGAAACGAGTGAGTAGTTCAGATATTTTAAAGATAGACACCAAATCACCAATTGAAAAACACCAATGCTAGCAATTATATTGTATCCTTTTACTTCATGATTATGGAATTAAAGCATAAAGCAAATTTCAAACTAATACATAACGTTTATTTTAATTTTACTTTTTAAAATTGGTTCAACGCACAAAGTAAAACATAAATGATTAGAAATGCTACCAATTTATTTAAATACATAAATAGGTTTAAATGATGTTTTTACTAATTTGGCTAAAACCCCAAAAATACAAGCTCTGTCAAAGAATTCTATATTTATAGAAAATATATAATTCAAAAAGTTAGCCAACAACAGTTAGTTGTTAAAATTATTAATATTACTAAATTTATTTTATACTATAAATTAGTATTGCAGTTAATTGTTAAAATAAGTAACAATCATTTGGAGGGCAAAGTACAGACAACAACAAAAGACTCTAAAAAGCAGAGTTGAAAAGACATTATAAGTAAAAACAAAATAATATGAACTGTAATCTTTTATTTTCATTTAATTAGTAAGACGCCAATTGTCAAGATATGGGCGAATATGAATTTCGAATGAGTGTGATGAGTGTTTATGAACGAATGTACTCATTGTTCCAAACTAAGGCTGACTATTCTTTAGAAAGTGTCATTAATTAGTAGCCTAATGACAAATGAGCAGAAGGTGGTTAGATCAGCTCATCCCTTTCAAAATTTTTTACGACTCTGATTGAGATCGAACTGAGAACCTTTAGCTTATGAAGCTGGAATTTAACCAACAATTCTACCGGCTACAGTATTTAAACAGAAATATTAAGAATACAACAAATAAACTTCTAAATTGTTCAATTCTCACATTATTCTCTTATACTGAAAAATGTTCTTAATTTGGATAAAGTTGGATTAGTGATTAACATCGACACTCACTCCACTCCATACTTAAAATAACTCTAAACACTCACTTTTCTAGCTTTTTTGGCTGCAAAATCTTTAATCAAATCGTAAATTCTAAGGCTTGAAAAAGCTCAGCATTTGCATTAAAACTAGTCAAAGTAGAATCTAGAATTATTGTCAGAAGTTTTGTTCTTCTCTGACAATAATTCTATTGTCTTTATGCAACTCCCTGAATGATTTTTCTCCAGATGTTTTAGATGTCATCATTCATATAAGAATGTGCAAAGCTGTGTCCATATTTTTGGAAATAATGTTGTCAACTGTTTTTCACAAATAAATTGCAGATACTTGGGGACTTGATTATTTTGTTATAGTGAGGTTCTCTTTCTTCATCAAATATACCTTCAACAAAGCCTTTTTAAAACTGTACACAGGATGGTATCTCCAAAGTTACCATCTATGTCGGTTGGATACTTTATAGCCAAAATAAGCGTTTCCCCTGATTTATTAATTGAAAATTGACGATGAGTTGTTTAAAAATTCAAATTCTTCATTAAGACTCAAATAAACTTCAGACCTTTTATTCAATTCTGAATACAGCCTGTCAATTACATCAGTGAAGGTATTATTCTTTAAGTCTGCCATTAAAATCAAAGTGGGGTCATCTTCTTTATCTTCACCAGGGAGAGCTTTCCTTTTTGGGTCTCTTTATTTCAACGCCATGAAGTTTTTCGTAGGTATCAAAGTTGTATCTCAGACTCAATATGTACTCCTTTAGAGATTTGTTTATCTTGCAAGTCACATTCAAGTCTGCAGCAGTGTTTTGCAATGTTTTTTGCTACACTTGTCAAGACGTAAAATATTGTACCTTATGTTTGGTAAAGTAACATTCTGTAACTTAACTTATTCGTATACAAAAATTATGTATTCTATTTACAGTAGCAGTAATTATTAATTTTAGAAAGTAAAAATTCAATTTTTGTTCTAAAAATTTTGTTTGCACAAAACGCTATGGCCCCCTATTGCTTGCGGCTCTAGGCCTCGGCCTAGTGGTAGATCCAGCACTGTACTTTAGGCAGTTCCACAAAACTTTCCGGCTATGGACATAATATTTCAAAATTTTATTTGTTTACAATTTATCATTCAAATTGCCCCAATCTTTCTGTATTACTTCGGGTATGCATATGCAACCCACAAAATATTATATTGAAGCCTTCTCATGATAGAAAAAAATATGAACATGAAGAATACAAAATGTATGTGCATGCCAGTAAAATTTCTTCTATCAACTACAGACCTCTAAGCTGACTGCGAACGGGAACCGAAACAAACATTTTAAAAAACACAAATATATTTGTTTTATAAAGAATTTTTTTGTAAATTTCAATACTAATTAGTCGTCTATAGTGATTGTTTAAAATTTTTAGCAAATTGTTGAAAATTATGTTGCCATGGCAACAAATATTTGCATTATTGTTGCAAATATTTGCATCATACGATTATATAAGTAGGCTATAATTATTTTTCTCAACCCAAGTAACATCTAAAACCTTTAAAATGAATGAAAATGGATAAAATTTGGAATATTTTGACTATCTTGGAATAGAACGTTGAGATTATTCTCCCTCATCCACTCTAATGGAACTGTATGTCAATGATTGCTTCAAGAAAATGAAGACAATTATATGACATCACTCAGTTCGCTGTAGTGTAATGGTGAGTAAGGAAACTCTCACCTATTTACACCTGATGAGACGAAACAACGTCGAAACAGCACACATGGAGACCATCTGGTCCACGTACCAACATCCTTTCGGTGTGGCCAATGCATAGCGACCAACTGTTGTCAGAAGGTGCCTTAGCAAGCATTATTTGGAGCGCTATTACTTTTGTTAACGCAGAGTAACCCGTAGACTTTTGTCAGGCGTAAAACTGCAATCATGTGTAATAATTGATGTCTTAGCGACCAATGGTTGAGGTTCGCCTTCACATGGTAGCGAGTAACATACTCGTGAGTCCAAAAACTAGTCCATCTCGATATCTTGGAATGTTGAATTTAGTTACATTATATTGTTTTCCAGGGTTCACCCCCTTTTTTGTTTACAATTGTCCGAGATATTGTGAGTCATAGAAATTTTCTTTTTCCCTAAAGGAATGACATTTGATTCCTGTTAGATAGCCTAGTTCATTAGGAGTGCAGTGACAACAAATACAAGTAGTTTTATACAATTTTTGGACAAAATGTCAGCAAATAGGCGAAAAATTACCTGATGTAGGAAAATCTAATTGACGGTTCGAGGGTTAAACAGAGTTCTCTGTATGCAATTTTTTCTTAGGATTAATAATAGGCCTATTTATATTTTGAACATTGTGACTTACTATTACTTTTTTAGGACTAAGTTCTTTTGACTCATTCATTTTGGAAGACCCTTCATCTTCAGGTTTTTCAAAGTTAGGCCTAATATATTTTCTTTTGTGAACAAACTTCTGATTATTGTTATCAACTTCATCACAAGACTGTGAAATGATATGTTTAGGAACCACTTTTCCGGTTGTCCAACAATGATTGAGTGTTTTCTTTAAGTTAACCCTGTCACCAACATTTAAGTCAGCCAATTCCTTAGTATGCCATAATATTTCTGAATGCTTTCCTTTCTTTTATTAATCACAGTTGTGGAGGGTTTACTTATTTTAGGAGTCAAGTCCTTAGATGATATAGGTAATAGAGGAAATGTTCCACAAGAGATAAGGAATCTACATGTATCTAGAAATGTCTATAAGCAGCTGATAACCACCTGGCTCAAGTTACTTTAAATTTCAGACCTATCAGTATCTTGCCAGCGTTTTCAAAATGCCTCGAAAGGTTGGTCCACCATCAGATGTCATCGTTTATGGAGAGTGCTGGATTATTGTCGAATTTCCAACTGGATACCGTTCAAGATTCAGTACTGCCACTGCCCTTCTTAAAATTACTGACGATGACCGCTCTGCCATTGACAAGGCCCTACTTACCATCTTGATCCTATTTGATTTCTCTAAAACCTTGACTGTGTGACCTACTATCCCCTTCTTTATATAAAAATGCTCTCTGGTGGTTTTTGTGACGGTTGTATTGACTGGGTCAGGTCATACTTGACGGGCCGTCAGCAGTGTGTAAAGGCAGACAACAGAGAATCTGACTGGGAACTGGTGACCAAAGGTGTGCCCCAGGGTTCTGTGCTCGGGCCACTCTTATTCTTACTTTACGTTAACAATGTTGCTACTGT
>JAQJVL010000393.1:716772-739235 GCA_035578905.1 Stictocephala bisonia | reverse complement strand
TTCATATAATGTGACTGTTTTGGAAAAACCATCCCAAGTGCACATTAGCTTTAGAACCATAAAAAATATTTTGGATTACAAACTAAACAAGATTAGAGTAGTCATCATATGTTCAAGATTCAAATGTCTTTATTCATCATCTGCACAGCTTGGTACATTGAATAGTGTCAAATAATGCTTATGCTAAATTACAAAATTTGTTTACAGTGTTATTACTTAAAATCTAATGTATTTATCTGAACAACAGAACAGCTCTAGTAATCATTATTATAAAATTCCTCCAGTGAGTATAACGCCCTTACAATAAACAATCCTTTAATTTATTTTAAAACTTTTTTGTATTGTTTTCAAAAATTATAGAGCTTGGGATGTACTTAACAAATTTCCACTTAATGTATACTGTCTTTTTCGTACAGTTTCAGGCGGTGACGAGTGGGAATGTTTTCATTCCTACCTATTGTGTTATGTGTGTGAGTTTGGTTTTTTGAAATAAATTTTTGATAATTAGTTTTGTAATAAATTATTAATAGTTTTTTAATTAGCATAATACGTGTTGGTACATATACAGTACAAGTAAACGTCACACAACACAAATTTATTACAATATAAGCACAAAATGCACAAATATACTACAATACAAGCACAAAATGCACAAATATTATGGTGATCGATTTCGGTGAACCACGCTCACCTTCCTCAGACCAGAGGGATTCACAAAAGAATCACAATAAATTATTGTGTCTAAAATATATTGCCTGCAGACTGTTAATATTTTCAAATTTTTAAAATGCTCCTTTACTGTGCTATCCCTATTTAGTCTTAGCATGATTCTGATTGATTTTTTCCGGCATTTAAGAATTTGATTTCATAAAAAAATTTTAGCTGAGCCAATACCAAATGCTATTTGAGAATGTATATTGGAAAAATAGATAATTCTTTAAGTTGAGACATCACAAAAAAAGACATTTTTGAGAGGGCATATATTCTAGAGTTAATTTTAGATAATATTTTCTGTATATGCTGATCCCAGTTTAAATGCTCATCTATTACTAGACCAAGAAAGTTTGTTTCTTCTTTTCTTTCAATCAATTGATTATTTAATAACAAAGTTGGTATATCAAAGTTTTTATTTTGAGGTGTTTTAAAAACTACACAATTTGTTTTATTCACATTCAATCTAAGATTGTGTTCATTTAAAAACATGCTAATGTTTATTAGTCAGCACGTGAAAGTTTTTCAATTTGTTCTAATAAGTTTTCTGATATTTTTAATTTAGAATCATCTGCATACAAACAGAGGTTATTTTGTGGTATACTAGAGAATGTTAGAGCCATATTTTTTAAGTAACATATGAACAGTAGAGGGCCCAGAATCGATCCCTGGTCATATTATTTCTGGATAACTGCATGAAGACCCACATGTCGATGTGTGGAAATATATGTTTTTTCTTTCTTCTTTTGTGCAGATCAGGGAAATGAACCAACACTTTTAATAGTTCTGAACTCCCACCATCCTGACAAATTGGAAGTCTGACAGTTTACCTGTTAAAACCTCTTTTCCGAGGACACTAATCTGAAACCGTTTAATACATTATCAAACTAGTCCATTGATCGTCAGCCGAAAGAGGAATTCATCTTAAACGTTTAATTACTTAATTATATTTTGTTAATATGTACTTTATTTATTTCAGATCATTTTTTAGGATCCTCAACTGATCCAATAATTAGATACCGTAAATATCAATAATGGAAGCTGACAATTTTATGGGAACTGATAATATTAAGCACCCTCAGAATACCGATGCACCTGAAGTAAAATTTAAATCTCCAGAAACTGACAATGTTGAGAATACACCTGAAGTAAGATTTAATCCTTCAGAAACTGACAGTGTTAAGGATACACCTGAAGTAAGGTTTAATTCATCAGAAACTGATAGTGTTGAGGAAGCACCTAAGACAAGATTTAATTATCTAGGAACTGACAGTTTTCAGGAGATAAATATGCCTGTGGAAGATTCATCTTCAGAATCGTCTTCAGATTTGTCTCTGGATTCTCTACAGTATGTGGGAGGCGACTTAAATTATATTGGTAAGTACTCATTGTTTTCATACTTTTAAATTTCTACTACTTAATCCAGTCACTCATAATCATGTTTGCCAGTTGACAAATACCTACAGTGACTTACTGAATCCACAATAATAGCATTGACATCACATGACTGTAAATCCTACTAAACCGATTAATTAACAATATTAATTAAACTCCCTATAGTAATTTTAGTCAACACTAATTAAATTTACCAATAAATGTAACATTTTTCATAAAGCATTTTAATTTTTATGACTCAGTAGAGAAGATAGTAATTACATCTTTTAAAAGTATACAAAGTAAATACGAGGTGTGTTTTTAAAGTAAGTACCGTTTTGGAATCCCGCCGCTATAGCGTTGCGGTCGGCGTTCAGCGCATGCATGCTGGGTACTACTATCCATTAGTGAGCCACAGCCGCCGTTACGGATCCAATCGACTGTATGTAAGGTCACTTATGGCTGTTTAAAATTCCTCCTCCGATTAAAAATGCCGCCGACTGTGAATTATGCGCTGTGTACATTTTTGTAACGCTAAGGGTGTGGAAGCAGCTGATAATCATCGTGAGTCTGTCACAGTGACAATAAATTTGGTATTACTAATCATAACCCTCACAATTCTAATGGTCTAGGAATGTGAGAGAACTGGTTAAAAATTTGTTGTGTGATTCTCATCAAACGCTTGTTTTTGTGATTTTCCGTCAGCATTTTGGGAACCTACCGTAAACGTAATGTTCTGTACTTCAAATGGTTTGTCACAATTTCAATAATCACACTTCTTGACACTTGAAGACACACTACATAATGATGTATTTGTAAAGCGTCTGTTTTCTCTGACTTTTTTCATCAACCTTTTGCACCAAGTCATCAGTAATGAGTGAAGGTTTCCGAATTTGTTCATCATCATGCACATTCGCACAATCTTAAAAGTTCTCACCCATTTCCATTCCATCCCATAACTCATTATGTTTTCTCAATAAACTTCACAGATCTCTCGATGAATGTCAGCTGCTTTCATGCCTTTATCGTTACAAAAACTTATCACAACATGTACTTTACATTTGGCATTATTTTTAATCAGAGGAGGAATTTTAAACAGTCATAAGCAACCTTAAATACATTCAAATGGGTCCGTAACGGCAGCTGTGGCTTGCCAAAAGATAGTAGTATCTAGCACGCACACGCTGGACGCCGACTGCAGTGCTACAGAGGTGGGATTCCAAAATGGTACTTACTTTTAAAACAAGCCTCGTACATTTAAAGATACATCAAAATATATTCCCAGACACTTTAGGACAATCTGATATTTCCCTCTTCGTGGGGTTTTTCATATATTCAGAAATAAATATTCTGATTCGCTGAAAAAAATCAAATGCTTTCTTTTAAATAGTTATGAAAACATTCAAACAAGGTGACTATATTGTTTGATTAACAAAATTGACATTTTGTCAATCTATAAATTAGAAGTTGACTTCAAAGATTTGGCACATAAAAAATACTAAGCTACTCTTCTTGGTCCTCTGCAATATTTATTTGTATTTTTAGGCCTTTGTGATAAACACTAAGTTTCCTGAATCAAAACACTTCTTGTGCTAAATTTTTCTGTCCCAAGTTCCATAAAAGCTGTTTATTCAAAGATTCCATATCCAGTAGAGATGTGCCAGAACAGTTCATGGATGAGAACTATTCTCAGCTCATCATTATAAACTGTTAAATAAAAGCTGTTCTTGAAGAACAGCTTAATGTTACCGCCACACTGCTCTCTACTCTGGTAAGTGTATACATAAGTTAGCTGTGATCGAATCAAATATATTTATTGGCAGTAGACAACAAGTATTGTATTGCAAGAGTGAAGCCATAAATAGGGAAGTGTCTGACTCAGTTATAGTTAGTTCTTCAGATGCTACACCACAAAAAAACTATCCATCTCCTGTGTGGCCAGGAGTGTCACTTAGCCTGTGGTTGCAATTTTAATTATGCTATTAACAGTACTGGCAATAATATTTAATAATATCAAGGCATGATAGTTAGGAAATTACTCTTGATGAGCTTAACCAGGGGCGGTCTGGCCAGGTCAGCTAGTCGACAATTGCTGAGGGCTCCGGGGTTACAGAGACCCCCAAATGACTTCTCAAATTTGGAATAATATTTTTCTTACTAACAAAATAAACATTGGTTTCTTAACGAGCAACATACTGTAATATGGTAAAAATATTTAAGTAAATTCTGTTAATTCACATTGAAGGAACGATTTAATGAAATCAAAAGGATTGAAAACTTCCCTGAAAATATGCTTAGAGTCAGAAAATTATTGTAAGATTGATAGAGTTAAGTTACTAGTTGAGTTCAAACAGTTTGTAGACCAACAGAAGTTTTGTAAACATCGAAGGTCCAGGTGAAAGAAAGAAGGGATGTACAGTTCAAAAAAGTCACAGTAAAAAGTAAGACCTAGAGTTGGAAGAAGCCTGATTATGGGAAGAATCTGATTAATTCGATTGTGATAACTCAGATAAATGCTTTATTTGTTTGGGATGTGCACTCTTGTTATTTTTTTATCTGTCTCAGTCTGATTTATTCCTCAATTTTTATGTTGTTTACAAGTTTGTGTAGACTATACCGTGTACACAGGTGGCATGCGGGACAGGGACAGAGCATTTTCAAAGCTGAAAATCGTAAAAAGCCGATTGAGGTCAACTTTGAGAACTAACACATGTATAATCTCCTTTTTATGAATGTAGGGAGAGCGAGAAAGAAAGAAAGAGAGAGGGAGGGAGAGGGAGAGAGGTATTTCAACATTTAACACGTTAGCTGTGCCATCCTTAAAATGAGTATTTTTGCTCTAAATTGCCAAAAACTTTTATGCAAATATTTAAAACAATGGTGGATTATATTTGCTATGCCACCATTTCTGAGTATAGAAATAGTACATACATAGGCATTATATATATATAAATATGTCGGGAGTATTGGCCCGACACAGTTTTTTTAGTAGCATATACGGCACATAAAAAACTCTGTCGGGCATATCGGCCTGACAAATTTTGAGGTAAATTTGTTTTCATGGTTTGGCTACACTGACTGCATGATGAAAGTAATCCAGTATTCAAAATGTATTACGTTATTTCAATACCAACATTCACTAAATAAGTCTGTCGAGCCTATACTCCTGACAACTTGCCCGTAGAACATGCCAAAATTTAAAGTTTTGTGAACAACTTTGTATACAACCAAAAACTTAGAAATTCGCTCTGTAAGTAGTATTATGCTTGCAGTACAGTAAAGTGTGATTGGTTTCTTTAAGAAAGCAGGACCAGTCGAGTAACACTAAATAAGTCTGTCGAGCCTATACTCCTGACAACTTGCCCGTAGAACATGCCAAAATTTAAAGTTTTGTGAACAACTTTGTATACAACCAAAAACTTAGAAATTCGCTCTGTAAGTAGTATTATGCTTGCAGTACAGTAAACACTAAATAAGTCTGTCGAGCCTATACTCCTGACAACTTGCCCGTAAACATGCAAAATTTAAAGTTTTGTGAACAACTTTGTATACAACAAAAACTTAAAAATTCGCTCTGTAAGTAGTATGATGCTTGCAGTACAGTAAAGTGTGATTGGTTTCTTTAAGAAAGCAGGACCAGTCGAGTAACACTAAAATAACCAAAAGGTTACTGAACAACAATGTCGGATGAGTGGCCCGACGGCATCTAGCTGAGACAAAGAGCCGTCTGGCATACTGGACTGACACGGCAGCTAAAGTGTTAAACAAAGACCAACACAGAACTGACCAGTAAGCTCATAATTTAATTGTACTTTTGTAGTATCAGTTGTCAGTTTAAAGCAGCATATTTATTTGGGTCATTCCATTTGAAGTGATCCAGGGTGTGTTGCTTGTAAAACAATGTAAAATAAAGGTCCAGTAGCTTATTTACCTATCTCTAGTATTTCTTTTTGAAAATCCTAAGACAAATACAATAAAGCAATCGACAAAATGTCACTTTTGTAATTTTTTTTCAAAGACGGGTAGTGAAATGCAATGTGATTATTTATTTTTTTTTTTTTGAAGATATATGTTCGTAGTATTACTATAAATAATATGAACTGTTATATACTAACCCTAAAGTTTTTATAAATTTTTCAAAAGTGAAATGTTTGAAAAATTAGCAATTTTGGCTATTAATAACTCTGATGGGGTTGGTGATATAAAACTAAAATTTACATAAAAGGAAGGTCTCATGTATATGTACCTAGGAAATAAAAAACATTCTTGTATATTGTACTGGGTAAAAAGTTACAAATTTTTTAAAATGACTAAAAATCCGGTAAAAGCGAGATTTTTGCTGATTTTGTTTGCTCTATAATTGCTACAAAATGTTTGATTTTGCACTTTATTGGAGTACATTGTTTATGTTTCTACATTTTTGAAGTGTGACCTTATAAATAAATCCTCTATATATATATATATATATTCATATTTATTTTGTTTTTAATTGACTGTGTGGTGGTAATTGCTTAACTTTAAACAATCACGAACAATTGGCTCAACTAAAGTTCAATCTACAATTATTTTTCAGTTTTCATGACTTGGTGATTAATATTACCCTTGTAGGCTATAAATAATAAGAAGCTAGCCAGTTATTGAAAACCAATATGATTTATTACAATTGATTAATAATACCTATATAACTCCTTGTAAGCCGAATCACATGGAAAGAACAAATAATAAAAATAAAAGTAAATATGTACATATTTATTTACAAGAATTACTTTGATTTTCATACAGTACTTACAATTATAAGAGTTACTTTGATGATACATGATTAACCAACAGCATTGATATTTCTTCTGATAGTTCCTTTGAAATGATGTGTGAACGGCCAGTAACTGTTGTAAGTTCTAAAGGAGTAAATTTCCTTAAAACATTGCTGATTGGCACCCACACTGTGTCATCTTGAGACTTCTTGAATGATGTGCGTGGTCCAGATGGGTGATATAAATGAACTAGCACATCATCATTATCATTACTTATGTCCATCACCTCACCTATCCACCACTCATTGTCGTAGACACAAGCGATTGAGTAATTTCTTTCAATTGGAAGGGGAACACTGCTTGAAACAGGGTGATCTTGATAAACCAAGGATTCAGAAGTGAAATAGTACCTGCAAATACCTTATGATAAGGGAATGTACTTGTGATAGCCCCTAGTTCCAACTATTCTTTTGCAGCAACCAAATCGGCTTCTCAAAGTTTCTGAAATTTTGACTATTTCATCTGATTTAATCAAAAAAACCTTATGTTCTTCAATTTCTCATTACAAAATAAAAACATATCATCATAAAATAAAAACGGTCATTATTTGATTGTTCAGGGGTCTCTGTAAGCTTGCTTTAGCTACTTCTCGTTTGGTGGTTCCACCAATGCCATCGCATGCATTTTTTTCATGGGAAGATCCAAAGAAGTGCCATTCTGCGTCGAGGCCAAAGTCTTTCTGATGACTACAAACATTTAAAAATTTTTTGTTTTTGTACTGACTTGCTGCTCCATCAGTAAAATACATTAATTTTTTTTATTTGTGGATGTTCTTCTTTTATGTGATTTGTCAAAATTTGTTGGAAACAATAAAACACTGCTGTGCCGTGCTTGAAATGATCACTTAAAATACATAAACATTTGTGCTGTATTTTGTTATTTTCCTTAAAGTACAACACAAAAGGATGAACTGTAGCTTGCTTATTAACCCAATGAAAACTTTGTATTTCATCCTGCATTACAAATGAAAAGTTTTCAGCGAAGTCAGCTAACACCAAACACTCATCTTCTGTGAGCTCTGTTTTTTTCTTTCTAAAAAAATGGGCTTGAGATTTTGAAACAAAGTGGTGAGTTTTCAGTTTTTCAAGTTTTTCTGCCAAAGATTCAAAAAACTCATCTTTGGTCTTGAGAACGGTGATCATTTGAGCTCTATCTGCTGTAACCCACTGTTTATATACTATAGTGTCTGGCAACATAGTGCACTCTTCAGACAAGTTGATCATGTCCATAAAAGCTTGTTTGCCTGGGCACTCGGTACACTCATTCATCATACAGTTGTATTTTTCCTTATCACAAACCATTATATCAAGTAGGTCTTTATAATCAATGTTTAGTTTAGCACCATCCTTATTGATTCTCCTTATTGATCCTTATATTTTATCCTTATTGATTTAGTGATATAAATATTGATGTCCTTATTGATTCTCCTTCGACTAGACAACTAAGAGATGTTGTTGGAATGTATAAGATGAACTTTTTGGTTGATTTTCCAACTCGCTACACGCCCACCTCTCAAACCGCCATAGATAGTGTGCTTACTAACATTAATGTGGATATCTTGAGAGTATATACTGTAAACACACAAATCTCTGACTATGGTGGTTTAATCTTGATGATTTTCAATGTCATATGTGCCAATAACATTAAAAAAAATGAATTAAAAAAATGTAGAAATTTCACCAAAGTCAATATGGATATGTTTAATGGTTATTTTAGCTATGAAAGTTAGATAGAAGTTTTTGATACACCTGTGGAGTTTAAATTTGATGTGTTTTTTTAACATTTTTATGTATTGTTATAATATTTGTTTACCTAAGATTAATAAAAGACTGAAAGTAATTCATAAGACTTGGATTACTAGAGAATTAACACGTTGACTGCGGCTGTCTAATACTATTTATTTTCCCTAGGAGCTGAAGTATAAAATAATTACCACATTTACATGGTTTTATATTCATGTAAATATTCAAAAACCTGTTTGAAGTTGATTTTATATGTATATGAGACATCATAAATATATGACCCACATGTGGGTCACAGCTCCTCAATACCACTCTATATAATGAAGCGGCACCATGGCCCACGGGCGGGTCAGAAGCCACTGGCGCATGTCTGCATGACCCGTGAGCGAGTCATCCGCACTGCATGTGTTAAAAGAAGAAAAAGAAAATATTTTTAAATTGAGTCAGTTGGCTAGATTTAATGAAGACAAAAATTTGATTAAACGTTTCAAAATCTGTAAAAATAATTACAAGAACAAAATAATTACAGCTAAAAAGGAACATTTTGATAAGTCTATAAAGTCATCTGATAATATTTGTAAAACTATGTGGACAATTATAAATTAGCAAACTAAAAATAAGCAAAATAATATTAGAAATTTTGAAATCAAGTTTAATAATACATAATACACTGATCCCTAAATAATAAGCTTCATTTTCAATAGTTTTACGGATTTGTCTGTAACTAATTCAACAGACTGGAACAGATTTTTACACCATTGAGCCACAACTTTTAAGGTCTAAATTTATATGTACACCAGTGTAAACTGAGGACATGTTGAAAATAATTTCTTCATGTGACAATTAGTGGTCATCGGGAGTTGACGAGGTTCTGATGCCCATCATTAAATATGCTTCAAACAACTTGGCTCTCCCTTTAACTCATTTAGTCAATTCTTCTTTTATCAGTGGACACTTTCCTAATAGATTAAAGATTGCATAGGTAATACCATTATACAAAAAAATGGGAGCGTAAAGAACTAAATAATTATCGCCCATTGTCGTTACTTAGCTCCTTCTCAAAGATTTTTGAGAGAGCTATATACAATCAGCTAACTACTTATTTGGAGGGAAATTCCTTGCATGACCCTGATCAACACGGTTTCAGACAAGTTAGATCAGTTGTCACGGCAGGAATTGATTTGATAGAATCTATAATTAATTCTGTGGATAGAGGAGAGAAGACTTTAGGGATCTTTTTAGATCCAAGCAGAGATTTTGATAGCATTTTCCATAATTTACTGTTATATAAACTAAACTCTATTGGTATTGCAAAAAATTGTCTAACGTGGTTTGAGAATTATTTGACAAACAGAAAACTATATGTCGAAATTAGATGTGAGGTCCACAATACCATAACACACAATTCATCTCCACTATTAGAAATTAAACATAGTGTAGCTCAAGGGTCTATTTTAGGACCTCTTGCATATACAGGGTGGCGCAAAAAGAACGCATGGATTTTAAAAGGCTATCATATAAATATAATTCATCATCATATAAATATCATAAAATATCATCATCATATAAATATCAATCATATAAATATATTAAAGGCTATTTTAAATGTGTTAAATTCGTCACCCGGATGGCTAAAATAACTTGGATGAATGCGTACAAGGAACATCGTCAAACTCTCACTGGAGCCAAGCTATCCGACCACTGGCCATCCTACCCCATCTTTATAAATGACCATCTTACTCCTACCTACAAGCAAATCCTTGGCAAAGCTCGTCAACTCAAGAGGGAGAAGAAGCTGGCGGCTGCGTGGACCTACAGCGGCAAGGTGTTCGCTAAAAAGACAATAGACAGTCAGCCTCAGCACCTGAGAACTATGGAGGATCTGGATAAACTACTGACACAGTCTGTTAAGTAATATTATAAATTTTACTTTGCTGAGGATGCTATTGATTTGCCTTTATATTATTTTCGTCTGTTTTCGTTTTCGTTTTGACAACAGAATAAATAAATAAAAAAAAAGAAAGAAAATAATAATAAACATTTAGTAAGATATTATATTTCTTCTTCCTTTTTTTTTTTTTAATTGTTAAATAGTACTTTTCACATAATTCGTTATATAATAAATTCACATTATTTATTTTAATGGTATTCTAGGCTATTTTATATCTTTTAATAAAACTCAACTTATTTCACCTTATTTATATATTTCGTAAATTCTTGTTACTTAAAAATTGTTTTTTATTTTTGACCTGTATTAAATAACAAGGTTGTGAGTAATTATTACATTTTGTAAATGTTCTGTCAATAAATATTTAAATATTCTACATATCAAATTAATTATAATGATTAGTCTTTGTCTTTTCAATAACTCAAGTTGCCATATTTAGTCTTAAATATGCTCATAAATGTCACAAACAAAAGAAAGTTGTCTGTTTTTCTTAGATGTTTAATTGGTATATTATTAAATAAACAAGTATAAATTATGTGTCAATATAATCTTTAAAAGTTGAAACCACTCATTTTATAGCTTAAACACACACAAAATATAACATCATAAATGTACTTAACAATGTATTCATTTTCTGTGATTATTAGTTTGTTTATTCATATCAAATGTAAGGTTATTGTTAAATAATCCCCTTTCATTTCTTTCTCTTTTATTAACGTGAAATGTTACAATAACAAACAGTTAATATTATTTTGGTTAATATTATTATTGGTTTAAATATTATAATAACAATAGGTTACTTAAGTTATTTTTCTCAAAGGAGTAATATCTATTCTAAATCCAATAATATGAATAGGAATTATGAATAGCTAGAGGCTTTTGATAAAATCATATTAAAGTAAGAAATCTCAATTAAGCTTTTAAATAGTACTTTTTTTTTCCATTCCTTTTCTTTGTTAATATCATACATTTTTAAATATAACTAATCATTCTCTTGTTTTGAGTGTCTGAAAGCTAATTTAATAAGAGTTAATTGAGTAATTTTATATAATTCTTAATATATTTCAATTCTGTGTAAATTATATTTTCATTGAGATGTAACATTTAAGTTTAATTTATATAAGTATAAAAATATAAGTAATATTAGTATCTTTCGGTTTTTAATGATATAACTGTAACTACGCTGTTTATATGTAATTATTATTAATAATGATTTTGGTTTCTATTTGCTAGCAAATACATTCTTAAACGCTGATACTCTCATCTTCACTGTTTTGTTTTATTGGTCACAGAAACTATTATGTGTGTAATATTACTGATAATATAAATAGCATATATTTTAAAATAAGCATATATAATAATTTTATATTTAATGCTTCCATATTTAATAATTTTATATCCAATACTTCATACTAATCACATCTAATATGGATAGTCAAATTATAAAGGACTGGATGACAGTGTAAATTCAAAGCCTTCATTCATCCATGAAATATATTTTGTGAAGCCTAATAGATTTGTTTAAACTAAATTATGGAAATTCATTTTTTACACTCAACGTTAGCAGTTAAAATCAATATAGGTTTAGTTATTTAAATGTGAATAGATTACGTTTATTCAGTTTGTTTATTTATTTATTTTTTTTTTTTATCTAGTAACTTTATCTCATTATACAATCAGTAAAATTATCTTAAGGAGCAAACTAGCTAATCCTTACAATATGTTCATTTATACAGGTATTTCACTTATAGTTACAGTTATATCCCATTCGATTAGTAAAACCAGTTTGATGTTATGTGGGATGGGGCGGGGCGGGGGAAGACGACACAACAACGGAGCGGTCTTGGAACAATGACTTCATGACGACTCTTGAACAGTACAGACAAATTACTTGTCACTCTACGGACTCTACTAGGGTGTTTACGGAATGGTTTACAGATGAGGACAATCTTAGTTTAAAAATTATATACCTTAATATACGTAGTATTAATAAAAATTTAGATAATCTATTGGCAATTTTAGAGGCTATTAAAATTAAATTTGATTTAATTATATTAAGTGAAACGTGGCACGGGGAATCTGAATATTTTTCTGAATTAGAAGGGTTTGACTATTTATTTACCAAGCAACATATAAATAGGAACGACGGACTCGTCGTTTATGCCAATACTGATCTGGGCGTTTCCTGCACACAAATTCAACTTGGCCAGTCAAACGGTCTTCAGTTAGACTTCGTGATTAGTTCAAGGCCATACAGCGTTCTGGCAGTGTATAGAAGCCCTGCCACGGATTGCGATACGTTTAATAAATCACTGGAACATTACTATAGCTCTACAATAAGAAATTGTACATATATTTTTGTTGGGGATATTAATATTGATATTTTGTCAGGAAACGTGGATTATCATAGAGAAACGTACCTTGACTGTCTCGCGGGGGCTGGTCTGACCTGTTGTATTGATAAACCTACTCGTGTGACACAAGAATCAAGTACATGTATTGACCATATTTTTACTAGTCACATAGATGACAGTGCGATCGCTACCTTTATTCTTGAAACCGATATTACTGATCATTATATGATTGGACTGAAAATGAATCATTCTAAAGAAATTTCAACAAAAACGCAATAAACCATTGAAACCAAAACTTATTTAGATTGGGCTCTTTTGAGTAGGAATTTGAGGGGGGAAGTCTGGAGTGACGTCGTGGAGTGCCTCGATCTTGACACAGCTTGTGAATTATTTTCTGATAAGATTAAATTAGCAATAGAAAAAGCCACTAAACCTAAATTAAATTCAACCAGACTGAAAAAACTGAAACCCTGGATTACTTTGGACATTATAAAACTGATTAGACAAAGAGATAAAATTAGTAAATTGGTTAAAAAAAATCCATTTAATCCTGAATATAGAATGCAATATCTTGATGTAAGAGCAAATATTAACCACCAAATAAAATCAGCTAAGACCAACTATTATAAAACCCAAATTGATAATTCGATAAGCAATCCAAAATTGTTTTGGAAAACCATTCGAGAAATTTCTGGTTTAGGGAAAGCAAAAAATAAAACAAATTTCAATAACATCATGGAGGGCAGCCCTTTGGAAACTGCGAATTCATTCAATCAATATTTTTCTCAAATCGGAAAGAATCTGGCCGATAAAATTACTCCTTCAGGTCCACCTGTAGTAGATGATTCAGGTTTTCAAGCTGAATGCGAGTTTTCATTGAGTCCGGTGACTGAGGAACAGGTGAAGCGGTGTGTTAGGTCCCTCAGGGGTGGCTCTGCTCCCGGTTACGATAATATTCCCACAAGAGCAGTAAAAGATAATATTGAATTTTTAATTAATCCTCTAACGCATATTATTAATCAAAGTATAGCCTCGGGACTTTTTCCTAAGGTATTTAAAATAGCAAAAGTAATTCCTTTATACAAAAATAATGATAAGGCAGATCTTAATAACTATCGTCCTATATCTTTGCTGAGCGTTCTATCTAAAATTCTTGAGAAAGTTGTTAAGATCCAAACCCAAAGTTATCTTGAAGACAATAAGCTATTGTGTGACAATCAATTTGGCTTCAGGAAAGGAATAAACTCTTCTGATACATTTTATTTAATTAATGAACATATTATGAATTCAGTTAACCGCAACAATAAACTACTTATATGCTTTATTGATCTTGCCAAAGCATTTGATTCTTTAGATAGAAATATTCTTTTTAAAAAGTTAGAATGTATCGGATTCAGAGGTGTCACTCTCAAATGGTTTAAAAGCTACTTAAGTGATCGGCTTCAAGTTGTGGCACTTGACGGTCTTTTGAGCGAAGCGAGACCAATAGATTTCGGGGTTGTCCAGGGAAGTACCCTAGGACCTCTTCTGTTTCTTATTTATATTAATAATTTATCTAAAATTAATATCACATCCAAATTATTTTTCTTTGCAGATGATACTGCTTTTCTGGTCGAACAAAAATCATGGTTGGAGACCTTTAATTGTGCAACTCAAGATTTGAGTCTAATTAAAACTTGGTTTGACCAAAATAAGTTAACAATGAATATCTCCAAAACCAAATGTTTACCAATTGCACTGAGGGAAGGGAGCGAGCCACCAATGGGGCTAACCTTAAGAGTTCACACATGTGGCAATTATATGAATTATAATTGTGACTGTTATAAAGTAGATAGAGTCAGCCAATATAAATATCTTGGAGTTATATATGACAATAAGTTAAAATGGGATCTTCATATTGCCTATATTAATAAAAAAATTAGAAAGTTAATTTTTGCCTTCAAGCAACTTCATGGAGTTTTAGATTTTAATTCAATTAAGTCTGTTTATTATGCACACGTTCAATCAGTATTACAATATGGTATCATATGCTGGGGAGGAGCTTACAGAACTCACATAGAACAACTCAATAAAAGCCAGAAATATTTACTTAAAATCATCATTGGCAAAGGCAAATCGTTTCCATCAATTGAATTATTTAAAACCACAAAAGTTCTAACAATTAGACAACTATTTATTCGTACTCGGAAATTATTAAATTTTTCTGTCAACTTGCATCATTATGAAACGCGGCATGCAGTAAGCTTAAACCCCTTAGTTCCAAAAATTTTCAAAACAGTTAATTATACTTGTTCACATTACATTGCTCACCTGTTGTTTAGAAATTTACCGAACCCTCTTAAATTTCCACAAGTTAGCTTATATGTTTATAAAACAATGATAACCAATTGGCTTATGGACCTGGAGGAGGAATCGGTTGAGGCCCTGATCAGTTCTGAGTATAGATGACCGCTTCATAACATTGCACTTCCTTCGTCCCTCTGACTTTCTGCCTTTTGCTCTTTGATTTCATTTTGCTGCATAGTTCTTTTTTTTCCCCCTTTTTCCATTGTGTTTATCTTTTTTATATATACATATATACATTTTTTTTTCTTTCATAATAACCCTAATCAAAAGCATTCAACATTTTCTTGTTTTAAATACCATCCCAAATTGTTTAGTTTTTATTTTTATTAAATTGCCATAACTCATCAAATTGTGTATTTTATTCAGTTTGAATTTTTTATTTAATCCTGAATAAGAGTAGTCCATTAGTTTTAGTATTAATTGTTCATTGTACTGTTTAAGATTGAGCTTTTTTTTTTTATTCTCTATTTTTATTTTTGAATTAAAGAACTCCCTTCCACGCACAAGCCTTGGGCTTATGTGGAAGGTACTCACATATAAAACATGTAGATTTATTTGTATATATCGATGTATTTATTTTCTTCATATAACTATGTATCTATGTAACCTTATGATTTATATTTGAGTGAGTAAATAAAGATTTTGATTTGATTTGATTTGATTTGATTTACTGCTCCATTGCTACTAAAACTGGACGCTTCAACCAACAAAATGGCGTCGCTCGGCGGTCACTGACCGCTCCCCTCCACTGGTACTACGTTACTCAAATCCATGCGTTCTTTTTTCGCCACCCTGTATATTGCTCACCTTTACAAAACATCATAGTACAGTTATGATAGCTTCAAATACTTCTGGAATTATTTTTGGAACGGTTTGTTTCGAGACTTTAAAAGCAAATTGTAAACTGGTAAACAAATCTGTACTTGCTGAACACTTCAGATTAACAGTGAGTCAAATAGTGACTGAAAAGAGGGTTCTGTATTTTGTAAATTTATTTTTTATTTTTATACCTGCTGGGTCTGCAAAAAGCAAATTTGCAAACAATAAGAATTCTTTATTGTTGTTAAACACAGTTGTGTAATAGACATTGCCAGAATAAGTCGGACACGACTTACAAACTTGGTAAAAAAATCAGATGTAATTAAAGTACTTACATAGTAAGATCATTTTTTTAAATCAACATTGAATTACTACAAAAAATGTTAATTGATTACTTGGTTTTTTTGTTGTGCTTGTTTTCTGAATCAACCCATCAAAAGAAGTATTAACATTACTTATTTAATTTTCACAACTTAATTTTAAATCTAATGAATGGTTTACATATGAAATATTGTCTCATAAACATATCGTCAAAACTAATGAAATTGTTACTTTTAATAATTATTATTTAGTCTAAAAAAAGTAGTGTTTTATTGTCTGTCTACAAATTGTAACATTTGCAGTTTTTAATTTTCCGATGTTGATTATATTTAGACTTAATATCAGCAAATTTAACAACAGTATCCTGCAACTTAACTCACATCTTCCTTTCATCTTAGAGTTGTTCAGTTTCCTTGCGTCTGTCTGCTGGATCCTTTCGCTGAGATGCTGGGTCCTCAACATTTATACATGTTGTTTATTGAATATTGTAGGGATTTCACCATATATATTATATATTAAAGCTCTTGTGGAAATGTCAGCACAGTTCCATTTGCTCTTGTCACAGAGTTCCCTCTTGTCTAAAAAAAAAAAAAAAAATAAAAAAATAAAAAAAATATAATGGAGAAATACAATATATTACCTTGTCCAATCACTTTTAATTAATACACTACATGTTTCGATCCTTAGATCATCTTCAGGTGTATATTGCAACAAAATATCATGAAGGCATCAAAAGTGCATTAATGTCTTATCAGTATGGTCAGTGTATATACACAGAATAAAACTGTATAGGTCATTAGCGTCTTTCATAATAAAACTTTAAAATGGTTAAAACTTACTAATCTAAAAATACATAAAATAATTAAAACTTGTTAAAAATTAAACAAGTTAAAATAAACTGTGCTTGTTAGCCACTTGTCACTATCAGAGATGATGTAATACTAAATGAAACTGTTGGAGTCTTCTTCTTCTTACTTGCAATCTAATGGTGTCTAGATATCTTTCTGTTGTATTTCACTTTTTTCTCAGCTATGTATCTTTTCTTTGTTTCTGTATATATGTATCAAATATAATGTTAGATTGGAAAGATATCTGGTCATTAAGTAAATTATTTGGATCCGTCTCTTTTGCTTTATAGATGGCTAATTCTTCTTTGACATCAAGTTTAAGGCTTTTCGGTAAGACTTGATTAATGTCCATGTTATTTTCAATAGATGTATAACTATGGGATTCGGATACTAAGTGTTCAGCGTAAGTGGACTGTTGGTGTTGGGAATGTTTTGGTATATGCTCTTTAAATCTTTGTTTGAAAGATCTCCCAGTTTGGCCAATATAACATTTGGGACATTGATTACATTTGATTCTGTAAATACCGGATTTGTTATAATTATTTGAGGTGGCTGGATTTTTTGTTTGTAACAATTTTTGGAGAGTATTGCTGACGGTATGTGCAAGAACAGTATTGTTTCTGTTTATTTCTAATAATGCTATTATTGATTTTCCCATGGTATTGCATTCTTATATATCTTATTTCAGATTTTTCTCCTTCTTTCTTCTTGTTTTGTTTATGTTTATTTACTATGGAGTCGATCATTTGAGTTCTGAATTCATTCGCTCTAGCTATATGTTTTATTGTAAAATATTCTTTTATGTACGCTTCTTGATTTAAAGCAGGGGTGTCCAACTTGCAATGCCTCAAGGGCCAAAACTAAAACCTTTGATGTTGTCGCGGGCCATATAATAATTTTGTTACAAGTAATAACAAAATAAAGTGAGGTATAAAAATAATTAAAACAAAAAAGAGTATTATTTCTTTTATTGCTCAACAATTACATTTTTTTATAAACGGAAAATTTATTGATAACACTTTTCAATAATCAAGACAAACATTGCAAAAGCAACGAAAAAGATGTATCCAATTAGTGTGAGGACTGTGGTCGATCGGCTTCATCCACCAATGAAGAAATGTCCACCTCCAGTTCAGTTGTAGACAGTCTCATAAGATGACGTAAGGAAGAATCGGTAAGGTTGCTTCTGTATTTGTTTTTTATGTATTTCATGGAGGAAAAGGCACTTTCACATGTATATGTGCTTCCGAACATTGACGTCATTTTCAGTCCAAAATCTCGCAGGTTTGGGAATTTCTCCTTTGACAGTAATTTGAAAAATTCAGGTCCCTTTTCTTGTTTGGTGATTAGGAACATGTCTGCTTGAAGATCACATAACTCAAGCTGTAAGTTGGGTGGTTGATCAACAATGGTTGCTCCAAGAGGGTTATTATAAAGTAGTACACTGCTTTTGAGACTTTCAATTTCTTCAAATCTTGTATTGAATTCATCAATAACTTGTTCAATTTGTGAAATGCAGGATGAAAACTCAATATTTTCCTCACCGTTGAATTCTTCTGCTATTTGCAGACAGCTAGGGAAGTGTGTCAGGTTGTTCTTTTCCAAAGCACGTTTAAACACGTTTAGCTTATTCCGGAATCCGTTTATCATTCCGATCAAACCTGAAACCGTCTGGTTTCTTCCTTGAAGACTCAAGTTTAACATGTTAAGATGATTAGTCAGATCTGTTATAAAAGCTAACTGTCTTAAGAATTCTGGATCCTTAAACTTCTCTTCCAGCTCAGTTGTGTCAGATGAAACGTATTTGTTGAGGAATGCAGGGATTTCCTTTCTTATGGCAAAAAATCGTTCCATGCACTTTCCTGCACTCAGCCACCTTACATGGTTGTACATTAGCAAGTCTCCATACTCAGCCTCTGTTTCCACTAAAAACTGCTTAAGTTGCCTGTGTAAAAGAGATCGATTTCCACGTCTAATCATATTTATAATCTTAATCACGGTTTAGAAAACTTGATCTTCCTTGATTGATTTTCCACATAAAGCTCCCTGATGTATAATACAATGAATTGTTGGGCAAGTGACACCATTCTCTCGAAGCAGACCCACTAATCCAATTTGTTTACCTGTCATTGATGGGGCCCCGTCTGTTGCTATGGCTGAACATTTATCAAAGCCTCCAATTCTGTCAACTGTTTTCTTCACAGCCTCATAGATGTCTTTTCCTTTTGTTGTTCCATAAAGAGGACAAATATCAAATAACTCCTCTTTACTGGTAAAATCATCAAAAGTAGTGCACACAAATATTAACAGCTGACTAACATCGGTTTGATCAGTGCTTTCATCCAAACAAAGTGAGAAATATGAACTATTCTTAACCAGGCTAAGCATAGATTTTTCTACTTGCTCACCCATAGCAACAATCCGTCTTTGTATGGTTTGATGTGAAAGTGGCACTGATTCAAATTTCTCCGCCATTTTAGAATCAGCGAAAGCTTTGGCCATTTCAACAGCAAATTTTTTTTATCAAATTGCCATCAGTGAAAGGTTTTTTTGCCTTTGCCAGCTCAAGCGACACGGCATAAGATGCATGCAAAGAATGCGTTTGAGAGTGTAATATTTTACTGAACATACCAGTTTGCTGTTTAAGCTTTTTCTTCAAATCTGCAACTAGGGCACGCCGACTTTCATTTGTGTACATAGCATACTTATTTTCATGCACTGTTGTGTAATGTCTTCTTCTTCACATTATATTCTTTAGGCACTGAAACGACATTCATGCACACTAAGCACTGCAACTTTCCATTATTGTTAGCAATCAAGTAATCACTCTCCCAACTTTCTTTGTAAATTCTGTTCTCACTATCAATTTTCCGTTTTACTGGTTTTACACTCATTATTGTATAAGAGGAATCAAGACAAAGAATTAATCAAGTTCACTGTTCACTAGCAACGTAATAGATTAGCCGACTAGCCTACGTGTCAGTAGCACACTGGCACGATGGCGGCTGGCGACGGATGGTAAGCAGTGGGAGGTGTGGCCTGCGTGAACTGTGATGCGCAGTAATCAGTGCAGTTCTCATAGTGGTGGAGGACGATTTTGTTCGTTACACGTCCGCGAAGCGGCACGTGGTACAGTACTTGTGATGTAAAAACACTGCTAAACCATAAAATATAAATTAAAAAATCTTTTTTTCACAGTGGCAGCATTTAAAGAAAATATATGCTTTTCGAAAATCTTACGTGGGCCACAACAAATAGCTTCGCGGGCCAAATGCGGCCCACGGGCCGCCAGTTGGACAACCCTGATTTAAAGGATACGTTAGTAATCTATGCACCATGGAATTGTATGCCGCAATCTTATGGGACCATGGATGATTTGTGAATTGTGTGATCTGTTACTGTTGGTTTTCGATACACTTCAAATTCTAAATGGTTGTTTGATTTCTTGATAGTAACATCTAGGAAATTTATGGCTTCATTTTCTTGGAATTCGAGTGTAAATTTGAGATTTTTATGCAGATTATTGAGCTGAGTTAATACTAGTTGTGCTTGCCTCTTATTCCCTTCTATATCTGCAAAAATGTCATCTACATATCTATGGTATGTTTAAATTTTTGCAAGTGTTCGGTTGTTTGTATTCAATAAATGCTTTTTGATGTGGTTGAGGAAGATGTCAGCGATGAGTCCTGAGAGTGGGTTGCCCCTGTCTAATCCATCTTTTTGAGTGTAAAACTTCCTTTGAATTCAAAGTAGGTCTGTAGTAAGACAAGTCTTAGAAGATCTGTAATTTCATCAATATCTTTGATATTTAACTTCTTTAGATGTTTCAAGTTGTCGGTGATTATGTTGGTTGTCTCTACAATAGGTATGTTTGTATATAGATTCTGTATGTCGAATAAGACCATTGTCTGTGCGCTTGGGATATTAAGATCCTTAATTTTGTCCAGAAGGTCTATTGTATTTTTCAAACTTTTGTTGTTTTCTAGTAAAATTTCATCAGAAAGGACTGTGTGTAGCACTTTGGATAAATTTTAAGGTGGTGCATTGATAAAGTTTACGAGGGGCCTGATTGGCTCAGTTTCTTTTTGGAGCTTTAGTAGTCCTCTTAGTTTTGGGGCTATAGGCTTTACTGTGTTGGTTTGCAGTTTTCATTCTTTACTTAAAAGAACTGATTTGTTGATGGCTTTCGTAATTGCTTTGTCATATTTGTCTGTGGGGTCGTTGGGAATCTTTGAAATGTTGTTTTTCTCAAAAAAGTCTAGGACCTTGTAATTGTATATTTCTTTGTCCATAATAATTGTGGTGTTGCCCTTGTCAGCTTTTGAATAAACAGCTTTTAAGGAACTTGGGACAGAAAGATTTAACATGAGAAAAGTGTTTTGATTCAGGAAACTTAGTGTTTATCACAAAGGCCTAAAAATACAAATAAATATTGCAGAGGACCAAGAAGAGTAGCTTAGTATTTTTTATGTGCCAAATCTTTGAAGTCAACTTCTAATTTATAGATTGACAAAATGTCAATTTTGTTAATCAAACAATAAATTCACCTTGTTTGAATGTTTTCATAACTATTTAAAAGAAAGCATTCGAATCCCATAGTTATACATCTATTGAAAATAATATGGACATTATTCAAGTCTTACCGAAAAGCCTTAAACTCAATGTCAAAGAAGAATTAGCCATCTATAAAGCAAAAAAGACTGATCCAAATAATTTACTTAATGACCAGATATCTTTCCAATCTAACATTATATTTGATACATATATACAGAAACAAAGAAAAGATACATAGCTGAGAAAAAAGTAAAATACAACAGAAAGATATCTAGACACCATTAGATTGCAAGTAAGAAGAAGAAGACTCCAACAGTTTCATTTAGTATTACATCATCTCTGATAGTGACAAGTGGCTAACAAGCACAGTTTATTTTAACTTGTTCAATTTTTAACAAATTTTAATTATTTTATGTATTTTTAGATTAGTAAGTTTTAACCATTTAAAAGTTTTATTATGAAAGACGCTAATGACCTATACTGTTTTATCTAATATCTATATAGCCGCACGTATAACTCACTCACTCACTCACTCACGTATACAAATTCTAACCCACTTCCAGATGAGCTAGAAACTTGAAATTTGGCATACTTTTAGCTTTTGCCAAGCAACCGACAGGAAAATTCCGAAAATT